>JAREIS010001843.1:0-14502 GCA_030060385.1 Muscicapa striata striata | reverse complement strand
CCCAGGCTGCTGGGAGTCCCAGGAACCCGAAAGCTCCTCTTCCTCTCCCATTTAGGATGCTGGGGATTTTGGGGCCTGGGTCCCTTCTCCTTATTCTCTGCTTTGGGTGCAGGGGTCCAAGGAGTCCCCCTGCCCTCTCCAGGTGTTGAGGGTCCCACCAATGGCGGCGCTCCCCTCTCTGGGCTCCCCCATTTTGGGTCCTAGCGGACACAGGGCTCTGCTCCTCCAGGCTGCCTCTGCCGGCAGCCGCCACGGACCCCCAGTGTCCCCCAAGGGCATTTTCTGCTCAGCTTTGAGTTCTGCATTCTCCAAACATCCCTTGAAAAAACCCAACCCAGGAACATCCTCGGATATCTGGGCGAGCTCCCCTCCCGGTCACCTGCGGGGCGATGGTCCCATGGATGGGGAACCTGTGAATTCAGGAGCCTCGACCTTCTTCCTCCCTCTCTTTTCTTGATCCCCTTTGTCTTTCCTCTCCCATCCCTCCTCCTCCTCCCCAGCAGCAGCGACACCCTCGGTGCCCCGTTCCCGGCCCTCGCAGCCCGCGGAGGAGCGGGGATGGAGCGGACAGGTCGGGATGGGCAGCGCGGGCTCTCGGCTGCTCCCACCCGCTGGGGCCGGGGAACCCGGCCTGGGGAAAAGGAGAGGGAAACTGGGAAAACTGGGGGGCTGCAGATCCAAACTGGGGCTTGCTGGGAACCCTGGGGGCGACTTCCAGCCCTTGGGGCTCCTCTCTGGATTTTTTCTGTAATTTTAATCAAGGGTTTTTGTTTGCCTTTGCCCTAAAAGACTTAATTTTCTATCCAGGCATTGCTGCACCAGGTGGGGTCTGAAGAACTCAACACATCAACACACTGGGAGCAGCTGGAATGCTCAAGGGCCATCAGCGGCCATTAACAGAACATCAGTGGCCACCCAGGAACAGCTACCCCAGACTCTGCCTCTGGCAAAGCTGCAGACATCTCCTCTGAAAAGACTGATAAATTCAGGGAATGAAGAACTAATTAACATCAAAAGGGAAGAAATCTGGATCTACGTGGAGACCAAATACTAGGAATTGAATGTTTGCAACTAGAGACCAATGAACACTGACCCAATTCATTTCTATGAGTACTGACTGGATAAAAGATGTGAAAAATCTCCTAAAAACGGAGTGACATGGAATGATTCTCTCTGCACACATGGGTTATGTGCGGATGAGATGATTTCTGTGGTAAATCCTGGCCACAGCATCCTGCCCAGAAAATAAAGTAATGCCTTGACTCTCTGAATTTAAAATTGTTGTTATAGGTTTTTGTTTTTTTCTCTCAGTTTCGGTGACCTTGGGAGGAACTGGGAGAAACTGGGACCATGCTGGGGCAAATTCCATCATAACAGGGAATTCCAGGGAGCAACTGGGCTCATGCTGGGAGCAGCCACTGCCGGCACCGGGACCCCCGAACCCCTTTCCCGGCCGTGCCGCCCCTCCAGCCCCAGCACCCCCCGCCGGGGTCCCGGCAATGCCAGGGGTCCCCCCCTCTCGGGCTCCCCGCTTTGCCCTTCTGGGGCTCTCCTCTCTCTGCGCTCCCGCTCAGGGAAGCCGCGCCTCTCCCGGGGCTCCCCCAAACCGGTGTCCCCCCGCCCATCCCGCCGCTCCCGCGCGCTCCCCACGTGGCCCCGGCAGAGCTCGCAGGGCCCGGCCCGGGAAGCCCAACCCCCACCGCGGGGGGACCCGCATCCCCCCGCCCCCGCCGGGGCTCTGCCCGCACCCACCGGGACCCCCAAAACACCTCCCGGGGACCCCCGATGTCCCCCCGAGGGCCATCTGCGCCTCTGGAGCCCGGCAAGATCCAAACATCCCCCCCAAAAATCCCCAAACCCAGGGACCCCCCGGGATATTTGGGGCGAGCTCCCCCTCCCCGGGCACCTGCGGGATGGGGGGCGATGGTCCCGGGGGGGCTGCGAGTTCAGGCAGCTCCGGGCTCGAGCTTCAGTCGCTCCTTCTCTCCTCCTGCTTCTGCTGCCGCTCCGCCTCTTCCTCCCTCCCTCCTCCTCCTCCCCCCGGGAGGGGATGGGTCAAGGGAAGGGCGGGAACTGGAGGGGATGGGCCAAGGGAAGGGCGGGAACTGTGAGGGGAAAGGGGCGGGGTCAAGGGAAGGGCGGGAACTGTGAGGGGAAAGGGGCGGGGCCAAAGCACCACACTCTCCTAAATGGATCCGGTTTGGCCTAAAATCACCAATAAAGGGCCTCAAATGCAGCCTCAATCCTCCAAGTTTGGCCTAAAATCAGCCAAATGGGCCTCACATCTACACAAAGGGGTCTAAAATCATCTAAATGTGCCTAACATTGTCCACAGGGGCTTAAAATTCACCCTAAAATTGATCAGGTTTAGCTTAAACACAGACAAAGCCTCGTAAGTTCACCCTGTATCCCCACATGGTTTGGCCTAAAATCACCCAAATGCAGTAAAAATCTAACCAAGGGGTCTAAAATTTCCCAAACTGATTAAAAACCCACACAGCTGGCCCAAAATCACCCTTCAATCTCCCCAGTGGCTGGAAAATCAACCCTAAAAGTGCCCAGTTTTTCCTAAAAGCACCTAAATGGGCCTAAACACGCTCAAGCTGGCCCAAAACCCCCCAAGGGAGCCAAAATCACCCTAAAATCAGACCCCTGGGTCTCATAGGCTTCATGCCAGCTGTTCACTGCCATATTTTGGCAGCCAAAACTCCCTCCTGCCCAAGTCCCACATGTGGACCCTGAATTCCCAAATATTCCCTAAGGAGATGCCAAAAATTTCCTGTAGAGAACACAAACTTCCCATGGTTGGACCCAAGTTTTTCTATACAGACCCCAAAAATTCCCTATGGGATCCTCCAAAATTGCATTTGAGGACCCCAACATTGCAAAAATTGCCAACAGAAACCAAAAAATTCCCATGTTTGTGGAAATAAAAAAACCTTCCCATTGTAGATGGCATAATTCTCAAAATAGGCCCCAAAATTTCCAAAAATTCCATTTGAACACTTCAAAATTGTCTTTAACTATTCTGAAATTCCCAAGAGACCTCCAAATTCCCTTTAAGAACCCCAAAATTCCCCTCTAGAGACCCTAAGACCCCTCTGGACTCTTTATAGGGTCCACCAGGCCCCCATAGATCCCCTACAGACCTCCATGCCTGCATTTCCCACACCACCTGTCATCTCTGCCTCCAATTTCCTGCTCTAACTGGAACCTGGGGACACTTTCTCAGTCGTGTCCCTCGGTGGGACCCATGAACAGAAAACAGAAACTTTGGAGTTCAATTATGAATGAATTCTTGAGAGGTTTCCTAACAAACCATTGCTCTACCTTGATTTCCCTCTGGTGTGGTGCAGTTCATTCAGAAGGTTTTCAACTCCAGTTATGGAGAAATATGTCAAAGAGATTCTTAGAAATATCCATTCCTATTTTCAAGGGTGCATTTTATTCCTGTCTCTTTAGAACAGAGGCAATTGCAGCATTCTGTGATTGATTGTTGTGAGAAATGGATTTGTAAAGGATTCTCAAAGCCTGGCTGAAAGCTCACACAGTCTTGTTCACCTGTATGCAAACTCTGAGATCAGGTGTGCTGACTTAGAAAGGCCATGGAATAGAGAAGACATTGTTGAGAGAGAGCTTCAACTAGAAACAAGTTTCAGACGATGGTCTTGCAAAAAGGCCAGATGTTTTGGAGAATTAGAACTGTGAAAGATGCATTGTGGCAAGACCACGTGGGGTAAAATAATGGGTGATTGGTGTTAGAAGTATTAGCACCACTGTGTGGAAAAGCTAATAGGCTGAAAAACATTTCTAAGGTATTGTAACCAGGAAATAACTTGGCTTTTGATAGAATGGCATTGAATTTTACATCTCTTCTGTTTCACCCTTCATCGAGACTGATAATGGAATAAAATCTTTTAAAATGCCTCTCAGTGTCCCTGTCTCTGGAGAGCTGGGATTTTCCAACAGTGCTGAGTCCCTGGACATCAGTCCCTGAGAGAGTGTTTTCAAAAAATCTTCTCAAAACTCAAAGTCAGCCAGGCTGCAGAGCAGGGACAAGGAGGCACTGAGGCCCCAGCACAGCAAGGCTCACTTGTCCCCTGCTGGCCAAGGGCCCAGGGCCAGCAGCCATGGCCCAAGTGCTGCAGGAGTTGGCTCTGGCAGGGCCTTTCAGCTGCTGCCATCCCTGTGCCCTCTGCAGCCCAGGCTGTCCCACGGTGTCCCTGCCCTGCGCCTCTGTCCCTGCAGGCTGTCGGCATCCCCCGGCTGCCCCACCTGGCTGGCCCCTTCCTTTGCTGGCAGCTCTGCGTCCTGCCTGCCTCTGCCTGCCCACACAGAGCCTTGGGCTGACCCAGACTCCTTCTGGGGGACGTGTTGCACCCCAGCCCTGCCCTGGGAGAGAAATTCCTTTTCCTTGGGTCCAGTCTGGAACAGTCCAGCTGCTCCTGCCCTTCATTCTTTCTTTGTCCAGCTGTGGTCTGCTATGTCAAAGGATCCTCCATCTCTGAAACCATCCTTCAATCCCTCCCAGGGCTCTCCTCTGCTGTCCTCAGTCTCCACTCCACTGAGCACAGAGCTCCTTTGTCTCTCTACAGTAGTTCTGTGTTGCAGCCTCCAAACCCCACCTGGGGAGATCTTTGGGCCCTCTCCAAGGTGTTGGCAAATGTGAACATTCTTCTCTTAGTCTAAGTAAATCACCAGAGGACAAGGCAGCCAGACCTTTTTGTCCTGGATACTTTTGCCAGGGCTCAATCCTTGGATAGATGCAATTTTAGATGTAGAATCCCAGTTTTGGCCATTGACACCTCGGTGCCATGGGCAGTTCTTTTCCACTGGAAGGAAAGCACAGAGCCCCAGTGTTTGGTGGTAGATGAAGGATAATCCTCAGGAGGCCAAGGCCAGCCAGAGCTGTCTCTCTGGGCAGCTTTTGTCTGGGAGAACCTTGTACATAGGGAACCTTTTTAGATGGAGTACCAACTTCAGCCCTGGGTGGCTGGAAAGAGGGATGGTTCTTTTCCATAGAAAGCAAAGCACAGAGCCCCAGTGCTCCCGGGGCTGATGAGAGGCAGCCCTCAACATGCCAGGATCAGCTGGACCTGCCAGCTGTCCCCAGGAGGTGAAGTCAGGCAGGCCCAATCCATGTCCCCTTGGTTCCACAGGGTCCCACAGTGTCACAATGTTCTCCTTGCTTCTGCACTGTCACAATGGCCCTATCCTTCCATGAGGCCCTGCAGGGTCACAGTGGCCTTTGGTTCCATGGCCCCACAGTGTCACACTGGTCTCCATGGTTCCATGGGGCCTGGCAATGCCACAATGGTCTCCATGGATCCACGGTGCCCTGCAGGATCACAGCGGCCCTTTGGCTGCACGAGGCCCTGTAATGCAGCAATGGCCTCTTGGTTCCACAAAGCCCTGCTGCTTCACACCGGCCCCTTGGGACCCTGCGGCCCAGCAGTGCCACACTGATGTCCTTGGTGCCACCAGGTCTCACAGTGTCACAATTGTCCCTTGGATCCGTGCAGTTTCATAATGGCCCCTTGGTGCCACGGGGTCCCCAGGGTGTCACCATGGTCTCCATAGGAAGGAAACAACTGAGCCCCAGTGTTACAGGGGCAGATGAGGGACAGTCACTAGAGGCCAGGGACAGCCAGACCCTTGTCCTGGCAGCTTTCACTTGGGAGCAATCCTTGGATATACAGAGTTTTGGAGGTGGAATCCCAGTTTCAGCCATGGATGCCTGGTCAAGATGGATGGTTTTTTTCCACAGGAAAGAAAAGTGAAGCCCAAATGTTTTGGAGGAAGACGAGAGGTGGCTGCCCATGGGCCAAGCCATCTGGACCTGTGTCTCCCGACACCTTTCATCTGAGGGCTATCCTTGGACACAAGAAATTTTGGAGGTGGAATCTCAGTTTTGGTTGTATGTGCCTGGATTGGAAGGAGAGTTCATTAGGAAGGAAAGCACAGAGTGCCAGTGTTTCAAAAGACAGATGAGAGCCAGCCCTCAGGAAGCCAAGGCGAGCCAGACTTGTCAGTCATGGCAGCTTTTGTCTGGGAGCTGTCTTTGGATATAGGGAATTCTGGAGGTGCATTCCCAATTTTGGCCATGGATGCCTAGAGGAGAATGACGGTTCTTTTCCGTAGGAAGGAAAGCCCAGAGCCCCAGTGTTTCAGTCCCAGATGAGAAGAGACCCTCCACATGCCAAGGTCAGCAAGACCTGTCAGGAGGCCCCCAGGAGGCCCAGCCAGCCAGACCTGTACCATGTTCCCTTGGTTCCATGGGGCCCCAGAGTGTCACCATGCTCTCCTTGAGTCCACGAGTCCCTGTAGTGGCACAATATTCTCCTTGTCTTAATATTCTCCTTGCTTCTGTAGTGTCACCGTGGCCCATTGCTTCCATAAGGTCCTGCAGTGTCCCCATGGCCCCTGGGCTCCACGCAGCCCTGCTGTGTCACAGTGGCTCCTTGGCTCTACAGGCCCACAGCTTCATCACTGACCCTTGGCTCCACAGGGGTCCTGAGCTTCACAATGATCTCCCTGATTCCATGAGGCACCAGAGTGTCACAATGGTCTCTTTGGTTCCATGAGGTTCCATGGTGTCTCCATGGTGTCCTTGGATCTGCATTGTCACAACTGACCCTTGGTTCCATGAGTTTCTGCACTGTCAACAATGGTTCCTTTGTTCCAACGAGGCCTCCATGTGTCACAATGGCTCCTTGGTTCTGTGGCATTCCATAGTGTCATGTACAGAAAATCACACTATGAAAAGCCAGTGTCCATAAAGGAGACAGAGGAGTCCTTCAACTTTATTTGAATTAAGGGAAAGAGTCCACCAGGGCACATGCCCACGGGGTTCCCTCTCTCGAGGTTCCATAGGCTGAAGCCTCCTTTTATCCTAAACTCCTGGCCACAGGTTGCCCTCTTCCTTTCCCCACTGTCCAGGTACTAGGAAGGTACAGCCATCCCAAACCGCCTGCCACATCTTCCCCTCTTGAACCTGTCATTTTATGCCAAAGTTCATAACCTCAAGCTCCTGCAGAGCACCTTGTCTGTTTCAGGAGCCAAGCTGACTGGGCTCTTTAATAAACCTGTTGCTTGAAGTTAATAGAGACATGAAGACCCATTTCAAAGATGTAAATGCCCATACCTTCAGTCATTGAATTCTCTTTAAAGGCATCTTGCCTATCAGTCACACTGGCCCCATGGTTCCAGGAGGTTCTGCAGTGTCACCATGGTCGCTGTCAGAGCCTGGATGAGATCCATGTCCCAGACCCCTCGGGATGAGCTGTCCATCAGTCACACAGTGGGCTGGTGCTGACCCAGGCTCTGATTGCCCCAGCAATCACAAGTCCCACCTGGGGGGAGGCCCACGAAGGCCCAGGGGTTTAAAACACGGAGCAGGCACTCAGCCCATGGTCAGCACCCTGCCTTCTGCTGGGCTCTGTGTCTCACCCACACTGGAACCCCAGGAGTTGGTAGCCACTGTGACATAGCAGCGCCTCATTGGAACAAAGGAGCCATTGCTGACAGCACAGAACCTCCTGGAACCAAGGGTTTATTGTGACACAGCAGGGCCACATGTTTATTGTGACCAGCACAGACAGGGGTCCCATGGAACCAGTTGTCCATTGTGACAATGCAGATCCCAGGAGATCATGGTGACACTAGGGAAGCTCATGGAACCAAGGGTCCATTGTGACAAAGCAAGGCCTTTGGAGCCAGGGGGCCACAGTGACACTGTGAGCCCCATGGAACCAAATATTCATTGTGACACTGCGGGGCTGCTCGTAACCAATTGTCCATTGCGATACTGCAGATCCAAGTGACCGTGGGGACACTATGGCAGCTCATGGAACCAAGGGGCTGTTGTGGCACACCAGGGCCTTGTGGAACCAAGGAGAGCATTGTGGCAGTGCAGAACCCACGAGGCCATTTTGGTAGTACGGACCCGAACAGAACCAAGGGTCCATTGTTACACAGTGGGGCATCATGGAACCAAGGGGCCATTGTGAAACTGTGCAAGGGCCATAATGTAGTCAAGGACACCACTGATACTGAAATCCACAGGTTAGAATCTTTTGAACACAGTTTTGAGTATTTGAAAGCAGGTATTCTTTATTACATCACTGTGGTCACTTGGGCTATCCTTCTTCCATTCAAATGTACTTAGGATCACGTGAACAGAGTTTTTATCAGACACACTGATTACACATTCATTTGCTATCCCCACTTCCTTTGACTTTATTTGACATAGTTGCACCCCTTATCAAAAGTCCTTCTATGGTTCTTTGGGGTCTGTCTTCGACATCCGGTTTCCTTTTTAGGGGGTTGTTCCTCGATCCCTGCTTTTGAATAATGGCAATTTCCTTGTTTTGCATAATTCCTGCTTTACCAGCCTTGCAGAGCTGAGCTGGCATCCTGTTTGCAATTTTTGTGTCTTCTGTTTGCCTCAGCTACATCCTTTATCCATTTCTCCAAGGTTGTTCTGTTGTGTTCTCCTGTCCTTGTCACAGTGCTCGCCCTGCATGAGGCGTGTCTGCACCCCCCTCAAACCCATGGGCTTGGGGTGGGCAAGTGTTCCCAAGGGAACAGGGATGGGACAGTTGGGCTGGACTGACCCCAGGGATGTTCCATTCCATGTCACACCATGACCAGCAATAAACTGAGAGAAACGGGAGGGGGGTGGGAGGGGGTAAGGGGCCAAGGGGATTGATTTCTTTTTAAAGACATTTTTCTTTCAGAACAGCACTTACACATACAGAATCCTCTCCTGCCACAAGGTGGTTAAACATTTTCCGCTGCAAGGAGATTTCCTGTGGATTTGCATTTCTTCTGTTTGTGGCTTTTGCTTTTTGTGGTTGGTTTGTTTGTGGGGTTATTATTTATGTTATTGTTGGTGGGTCTTGTTTTGTTTTTTTTTTTTTTTTTTTTTTTTTGTTAGGTTTGGGTTTTATTTTTGGTTGGGTTTGGGATTTTCCCTTCTGAACTGCCTTTCTTCTGATGCATAAGTTTCTTCTGCCTTTTCTTGTGGCTTGGTTGGGACCTGATGGCAAGACAAATTTACCCAACTCAGTCATCTTGCTCAATTGCATTTTGCAGTCACCATTAACTAGATGAGCTTGGTCACAGACTCCCTGCAACTTGGCAGCATCCACAAAGGAATTGAAAGTGCACTTCATGCCACTGTAGAAATAACAGAAATGTTCCACAGTGGTGATGGGTCACTGAGGGATGTCACCAGGGAGTGGCCACCAAGGGGACTCTGTGCCATGGATGACATTTGACCCTCACTGTTCAGCCAAATTCCCACCCAGCCCGTGTTCCCCTCCTGCAGCCCAGCTCTCTCCAGTCTGGCTCTGAGGAGAGCCCAGCAGACCATGTCACAGCCTGGCTAAAGTCTGGGCACACAACATCCCCTTCTCTTCCCTCCATGGGGGCTCTGCCGTCCCTGCCTTGTGCTGCCAGTGCCTGGAATGGCTAAAGGAGGATTTGCCACATGCCCTTCCCTGCTGAGCCTGACCAGTCTGTGACTGTCCCAGAGCCCCTCCCTGCCCTGTTTGCAGAGTGGTTCCATGTCTGCCCTTCCCAAGGGCCCAGGACCCTCTGGGATGGCTCTGCCCTTTCCAAGGGGTTTGAGAGAGGTCCCATGGGGGCAGTGCCCAGCCTTGTCAACATTCCTGACACCAAAGGCCTTTTCCACATCCCTCAGTTCCAGGTCAGTGCCCAGAGCACAGCACAGCCCTGTCCAAGTCCTTGGAGTGGTTAAGAAGGGAGGCAGCTCTGATTTTCCCCACAGACCAGGGCACTCCAATGGTCTCTCTGTGCAGCCCTTGGCTGCTCTGATGTCCTAGTTTAGGGCTAATTTAGGGATGAAAGCTCTCAAGGTGTGCCTCTAGAAAGCAAATTCGAGTGGATCCTTCCAACACCAGTTAGCAGACAAAAATCTCCTTCGAGAAAAGTGGAAAAAACTGTTTAATTAACAAGCAAAGTACTCCCACACATGATAAAATGAATGATATTACACAATGAAACCTCTAGTTGCTCTGAAGAGATGGCACATTCAGAAAGTCCTTCTGGGGTTAAAGAGAGTCCTTTTGTGGGCTGTGGCTCAGCTCTCCCAAGTCCAGCGTCTTTTTTGAGGAGGGGTCTGCAGGGGTGTGCTACGCCATCAACCCCACCCAAAAAAATCCAAAAACCCCAAAACCTCCCCAACCTCCCCCACAAAAAACCTCCCAAACCATGAGGGTTTATTGGAGAGGGTCTGCAGGGTGCAGCAGCATGGCCTGGCCAAAACCCCCAAAAAATCCCAAATCCATCCCCCCCCTAAAATCCCTCCCCAAAAACCCCCAAAACCCCCAAACCATCGGTGTTATTTGGGAGGGGTCTCTGGGTTTATTGGGGAGAGGTCTCCATGGGATTTATTGGGGAGGGGTCTCCGGGTGCAGCAGCACTCGCGCCCCAGCCCTCGCCCACCCCCGGGGCAGCACGGCCTCTCCCCAGCGGCGCGGGCTCAGCTTTCGCCCAGCTGCGCTACTCGCCCGAGCTCGCCAGGGCTCCAGAGCTGCGGCCGGGGCTCTTCCCTGCAGCGCCAGCACCAGACCCCGCCCCAAATGGGGACCCTGCCCCAAATGGGGACCCGCCATGGGACCCCCCCCAAATGGGGACCCGCCCCAAATGGGACCCGACCCAAATGGGACCCCCAATGGGACCCCAAATGGGGACCGCCCATGGGGACCCGCCCAAATGGGACCCCCCAAATGGGGACCCTCCAAATGGGGACCTCCCCTAACTCGGGACCCTCCCCAATTCCAGGGATCCCCAGACCCCAATCCCACCGGACCCCCCAAACTGGGACCCTCCCCAAACCGGGACCCTCCCCAAACAGCGCCCCACCTCGGCACCACCCGAGTCCCCTGAGCCCCCAGGACCCCCAATCGGCCCCCTCAGCCGCCGCCTCCCAAACCGGGCGTGGAACACGTTGGGGATCTCGGGTCCCGCCGGGATTGGGGGCCCAGCGGCTGCTGGGGGCACGGCCAGGAGCAGCCCTGGGGGAAATTGGTTCAGGGGGCGCGGGACCCCGGCTCATGGGAACCCCAAACCCCCGGAACAGCTCCAGCCCCCAAAATATCCCCAAATCCCCAACACTCCCAACCCCTCAAATTCCCCAAATCCCCAAATCTCCCCAAAATTCTCAGTCCCCAAACTCCCCAATCCCCAAAACATCTCCAGCCCCCCAAACCCAAATCGCCCTAAATTCCCCCAAACCCCAAATCCCCTCAAAATCCCCCAAAATTCCAAATTCCCAAACATTTCCAACCCTCTGAAGCCCCAAATCCTCAAAATCCCCAAACATCTCCAGCCCCAAACCAAATCCCCAAATTCCCCACAATCGCCCCATCTCCCCAAAATTCTCAGACCCAAACTCCCCAAATCCTCAAAATTCCCCCAAAACTCCAGCCCTCCAAAATTGGGTCTCAGGAATGGGGGTCCGGGGCTGGGAATTTGAATTTGGAGATTTGAGATTTGGACTTACCTCTTCCGGCATGTTGTCAGAGCCTGAGACTCAGATTTGGGGGTTTGGGGTTTGGGGAATTGGGATTTGGGGAATTTTGGGGATTTTGGGGAGGCTTGGGAGATTTTGGGATGTTTAGGGAGATTTGGGGGTATCAGGGTTTGGCGTGATTTTGGGGGGATTTGGGGATTTGGGGATTTTGGGAGGTTTTGGGGTTTTTGTGGGATTTGGGGTGATTTTAGGGATTTTGAGGTGATTTTGGGGATTTTGGGTGATTTGGGATTTGTGGGATTTGGGGATTTGGAAGATTTGGGGAGCTTTTGAGGTGTCATGAAATTTTGGGGTGATTTGGGTTTAGGGAGGTTTGGGGCATTTGGGGTTTTTGGGAGGTTTTGGGGGTTTTGGGATCAGGGGGATTTGGGGCTCAGGAGATTTGGGGAATTTTGGGGTATTTTGGGTTATTTTGGGATATTTTGAACCCCACACCATTGATCAGGGCCCATGTGCCCTACGGGGTTTTGGGGGTATTTGGGTTTTGGGGGTTTGAGGGATCAGGGCAGGGTTGGGGTTTTGGGGTATTTTGGGGTTTTTGGGTATTTTGGGATATTTTGAGACCCTCTCACTTGATCAGGGCCCAGTGAGCCTTGTGGCCTTGGGGGTTTTGGGTTTTGGTTTTTTGGATCAATGGGGGATTTGGGCTCAGAGAGTTGGGTTTCGGGAATTTTGGGGTTTTTTGGGTATTGGGGATATTTTGGGTTCCCCCATTGATCAGAGCTAGGGCCCAGTGAGCCTTTGGGGTTTGGTTCGGGGCATGGGCTCAGGCAGGTTGGTTTGGCTTTTGGAGCTGGGGTTTAGGGCATAGCCAGGCCCAAAACCCCAAATCGGCCCAGGAGACCTTGTGCCCAAAATTCTGATTTGGGGTTAGTTTGTTTTCTGAAGGGGGTATTTGGACCCCAGTTGGTTGACGGGTCTATTGAGGATATGGACGCTGGCTCCCAACCTGACAGGCCCCAAAGATTGGCCCGCGCAGACCTCCCCATAAGCTGGGGGTCAGGGCAAACCCCAACAAACCCCAAATGCCACCAAGGCAAATAACCCAAATAAAAGATATGGAACCAGCAAGGGTCTCAAACCCCAAACCCCAAACCCCAAACCCTGACCTCAAATAACCCCAAAGGATATGGGATGAGCAGGGGTCTCCCCACACCCCAAACCCCAAAAACCCCAACCCTGACCCCAATTAACCCAGTAAAGAACATGGGACAAAGAGGGGTCCCCCCTAACCCCAAATGGAGACCCCAAACCCTGACCCCAAATAACCCCCAATAACCTCAAATGACCCCAATAACCCCAAATGACCCCCAATGACCCCAATAACCCCCAATGCCCCCAATGCCCCCAATGCCCCCCAATGCCCCCCAGTGCCCCCCAGTGCCCCAGCTGCCCCTGAAGGACACGGAGACCCAGCAGGGCTCTCCCCCAGCAGGTGCCGCAGGACCCGGCCCGGCTGGGCCCTCAGCCTCCTGCAGCAGCTCAGCTCCGGCAGGGGAGCAGCCCTGGGCCAGGGCGGCCATGGCTGCAGCTGGGGACAGGAGAAACCCTATAGACACCCGAGAAACATCCTAAAACATCCTAAAAACCATCCCATAAACTCCTGAGAGATTGGGATCCCATAATAACACAGTGACCCCGCAATGACCCCCACAGTGACCCCACAGTGACCCCACAGTGACCCCAGGACAGCCCCTGCACCAGGGCGGCCCTGGCTGCACCTGGGAGAGAAAATCCTAAATGTGACCACACAAACATCCTGAATAATCCCAAACCCATCCTAAAAAAAACCCGCCCTGAAAAAAACCCTGAGACACTGGGATCACCAGGACCCACAGTGAGCCTGGGATCCCAAAATCCGGAAGCGGTCACAAAAGTGACCCCAAAAATTGACCCAAAACCTCAAAGTGACCCCAAAAAGTGACTCAACCCTTGAGTCTCCCAGTGACCCTCAGAGCCCCAAAACCCTCAAAATCCCCCAATTTTTCTAAACCACCCCAGTCCCTCTCAAAATCCCTACAGACATTTCCAATCCCCCAAAATCCCTCAAACTCCTCAAAATTCTCACAAAACTACAAAGTCTCCCCAAAGCCCTGAAATCCCCCAGAATTTCCTAAACCCCGTCAAAATCCCTCGCACCCCAAAATCAAACCCAGACCCAAATTCTCATCAAATGCCCCAAGACACCCAAAAATCCCCCCCAAAATACTGCCAATTCTCCCCAAAATTACCTCAAATCCCCCCAAAGTCTCCCTGAGACACCCCAACCCACCCCCAAACCACCCCAAAATCTCCCAAATCCCCCCCAGACACCCCAAATCCTAAAATTCCTCAAATCCCCAACTCCAACCTCTCTCAATCCCTCTAATCCCATCCCCCGTGCCGCTGTAGCCCCGGGCCCGCGCCGTGTCCAGCAGAGCCCCCAGACCCAATTGGGGCCGGGGGGGTCCCAGCAGAGCCCTGCCATGGCCAGAGCCCCAGCCACACCTGGGGGCAGGGGGAGGATTGGGGGTTGGGGTGATTGGGGGATTTCAGGAGGATTTTGGGGGGATTTGGGAATTTCAGAGAGGATTTTGGGGGCGAGGTTGGGAGAATTTTGGGGAATTTGGGGGGATTTGGGGATTCTAGGAATTTCGGGGAATTTGGGAAGATTTTATGTTTTAGGCAATTTTGGGGAACTTTGTTGGGTTTGGGGGCACTGGGAATTTCAGGGAGATTTGGGATTTTGAGGAAATTACTGGGGAGATTTTGGGGAGATTTTGGGATTTCTAGAAATTCCTCGGGGATTTCGGGAGATTTGGGAATTTGGGGATTTTTGGGAGATTTAGGTTTCCCGAGCCCCCAGATCCCTCAAACCGCCCCCAAAGGCCCTAGACCCCCAAAACCCCCCAATCTCCCCAACCCCCACCCCAGACCCCCAAATCCCCCAAACTGCCCCCGCC
>JAREIS010001842.1:0-17681 GCA_030060385.1 Muscicapa striata striata | reverse complement strand
AGCAGCTTCTTCAACCTTCTCTCAGTGCCTGATGGTCCTGGACTCAGCCCCAATCCACCCTGGTGGTCATTATAATAAAGAAAGCCAGCAGGAGTTCTTTGTCTTCTTTCAATTGTCATGAGTCTTCAGGGCTTGTGCAGCTGCTTGGAGTCAGTTTGGAGTTCTGTTAAGGAGGAAGATTTCAAAGTGCATCTCATGACTTTCTTTTCCTCAAGGGATGTTTTTCTATTTTTCATTTCAGAGGAAACTGATAGAAGTATTCCGCAATTGATCTTGATGCTGAATGTCTCCTTGAGGTCTAGGAACAGAGAAGAATGAGCCCTTGCAGGCTGACCCAGTTGGACAACCTGCTCTCACCCCAACCTCACCAACTCATGAAATCTCCACCTGGGAGTGACAACAAAAATATAAAAACCTCATAAATTTCTCTTTCATTAAAAAATGTTATTAAGTAATAAAACTGTATTTTTCTGAGATATAATATTACTATTCTATACATTTTAACCTAATTTTTATAATTATATTAATAATCTTTACATTATTAGCAACCAAATAAATTATTGGTCATTGTTTCTAACAACAGAATTCCCTTAATAATTAAGCTCCATTGGTTATTGATTTCTCCCTCTTAAGATAATTCCTAACATTTGTAATCATTTTATCATCTTTATTATCAACTTTTTCTCAGACAGGGTCAAGGTGGGAATTCAGGTCCAGGGAGACATTTCTGGCACACATTGGGAGCAGTTTTGGGTCTGGTGAATGAATTTAGCAGGAAGTCTCAGCTTCAGAGTGGCACTTGGGGTCCAGGGTGCCCTTGGATGTCAGGGAGGGGAATCTGGGACTGTTCAGGGTCCGGCGGGTACTTGGTGGGCTCTAACGGGGCTCTGTGGGCGCGGGATGATGGGAGTTGTAGGCACAGGTATTATACCGTTTAAAGGGGCTGGGAGCATCATGGGAGCTCTAGGCGCAGCTGCAGTGTTCTCTGTGAGGCGCGGGCTGGCACACACCTGAAGCATGTGTCTGTTTTCAGTGGGGAAAATTAGGAGTTTTAGATTGTTTTAAGAAAAAAAAAAGGAAACTTCTCTTTCCCTGAGTGCAGCAGCACTCCAAGCAAAGCAGGTCCCAGCTGAATGAGGAAGGACAGGATGGGGTTGGGGAATGTGGAGCAAGGTTGTCCACACTGGGTCAGACCTCAAGGCACAGCTTCTCTGAGCAGGCCAGACCTGAGGAGAGACCCTGGATCAATATCTATCACTGAATGCTGCAGTCACCTCTGCTCCAAAGAGAACAGGAATAAAATACATCCTTTAAAATGGGAATCTGTATTTCTCAGAAGCTCTTTGAAATATTTCTCCATAACTATCATAGGAAATCTTCCTAATGAAGTGCACAAGACCAGAGGGAAATCAAGGCACAGCAGTAGTTTGTTAGGAAACCTCTCAAGAACTCCAAGTGAGAATCAAACTCCAAAGTTTCTTGAAGTTTTAATGGGTTCCAGGGAGGAACACGAGTAAGAAAGTGTCCCCAAGCCTCAATCAGAGCAGAGAACTGGAGGCAGAGATGACAGGTGGGGACAAAGAGAAGGTCCTGCTAGCCACAACATTCCTTATCCATTGGAGTCCCAGGGGTTGGATGACAGAAGTGGTGGGGATGGGTGTGGAGACAAAGTGTGATTGATTGTCAGCCATGAAGGGTCTTGATTTTCATATTTATTCAGACTGCATGAGAAGGTGCAGGGGGTCAATATCAATTGGACATTGCTGGTATCAATCTATAAATACACAAAAGAAAACTTATCAGGACAAAACACTTCTCTCTGCAATGCTTTCAATAGAATATACAGTATATTCACTTTGAATACACTTCTGAAATCTACCTAATTAACCACAGAAGAATTGAAAATTTAAATTATTACCTGGGGCATTTATTGTTTAAGTGTTTTGAAGAAATGTTTATGGGCCTTTGTCACTGAATTCCCAAACTGAAGAGCTCAAGAAAGAAGAGTTCAATTTTAAGTTTGTTGTGGATTTATCCTTGGCCAAATTGCCAGTGCATCCACTAGAATTATTGACTCATTTACTGCTGTGAGATAGGATTAGGAGGAAGGCAAATCAGGCTCAAACTTTAAAGGGTACAAGGAAAGTACGAGAAAAAAACCACCTCAGAATAAAACTTTCAGAACACTACTCTTCCCCCCACAACTTCTTTTCTTTCATACTGATAAAGTACAGAAACAGATCAGTCAGTTTACCATCTTTAAAAATAGCTATTCACCAATTTCCTTGGGTGAGGAGAACTTCAATCTATGGAGATTTCTCCACAAGAAAAGTTTTCTCCTGGCCTCTGTGTCACAGTGAATCAGCCATTCAGGAGAATGTAAATGGGATCACTGTGTAGAAATCCCTTCCTTGACTTACAGTTATCCCAAAACTAATTGTGAGGACCATATCAACTTATGGGGCACACTTTAAAGATTATAACAGATCAAACAAAAGCTCTCTTCATCTTTGAAAACAGAGTTCTTTCTTCTTCTCTTCCCTGTGGGACAGGAGGGATCTTCATCTCTCTCCTCTCTATTCCAATTTCTCATGGGATCACAGCCATTTCAACATCTTTCTTTAGCACAAATGCCTCTGCTCATGTCTACAGTTATAACATTTCATCCACGCCATAATGCATTTTCTATGAGTTACAGGAAACAAGAATCTCTTCTCCACAGCTTAAAAAAGGGAAATTTCAGCCCACGACTCACCTCCTTTTGTCATCTGAGACCTGACTTCTTTTATCTGACCTTGATGTTTTCATGCTGTTTCTGTGCCTTTCATCATCTTGGTCCTCTTCTTTCACTCAGGAGAGAGAACAAAGTGTTTGCAAGTCACATTCTTGGCAGTGAAAGAGTTCATATTTTGCCCAGGCCTGCAGATGGTCAAGTGATCTCTCCTGGGCCACAGCCCAGAGCTATTTTACAATGGAAACTTTTTCAGTGGCTGCGCTGGGGGCCTGGGCCAGGATAGCAGGGGCCCAGGCCAGAATGGCAGGGGCTGCTCTGGGAGGGGGGCCAGGATCTCAACAGCCAGGCTAGAACTCAGAGGCTGCACCCATGGGCCGATGGCTCCCCATCCCCCTTGCCCGGTGGTTTCTGGAAAAACTCATCAGGGGCAGCATTCCAGCCACACCAGGGGCCAGTCTGGCCACTCTGGGGGGAGGGGGAAGCAGACAGGATCTCAGCAGCCGATGGCCCTGCCTAGCAATCCCCTCCCCAAGTTACTCAAAATGTGGAAGAGGACAGAAATAGAAGAAATATAAGGCACAGAGAGAAAAACAAATAAAATACAGAGAAACACACACACTGCTACCAACTCCTGGATTCCAGCGATGTTCAGATAGAAATTCCAAGAGGAGGTAGGGTCCAGATGTGTGCTTGCCTTGTCTTCAGCCTTAAATACCCCTTTGGTCATCCTGAGCCCTTCCCCTAGGTAGCACTTCTGGTCATTTGGTCACTCAGGAGCTGGGCTGGGGCTCCAGGGGTGTGTGTGGAGCATTGCCTTTGGTGTGCCAGGGACTGGCAGTCACTGCTGGGCTGGGATAGAGGCTCTGGGGGCATTGGGGTTACAGGGCAGTGCAGTGTTGGGGTTACAGGGCAGGGCAAGGCTGCACCTGCCCCTTCGTCCCCCACACATGAAATATTTCAAGCCTACAATCTCCTCCAGTCTGTCACAACAGGCAATGTTGCAGGTGGAATCCCAAATCTGGCCATGGCCACCTGGCCATGAAGGACAATTCTTTTCCATAGGAAGGCAAGCACAGAGCCTCAGTGTTTTGGAAGGCAGGTGAGCCTCAATAGGCCAAGGCCAGCCAAACATGTCAATAATGGCCGATTTTGTCTGAGAGCAGTCTTTGGATATAGGGAAATTTGGAGGTGGAATCCCAGTCTTGGCCATGGGTGCTGGGAGAAGCAGGACAGTTCTTTCCTATAGGAAGGAAAGCACAGAGCTTTCCTCAGGGATCTGGGGACAGATGAGAGGTGACCCTTGTAAAAGCACGGCCAGACAGATTTGTCCTGGCAATATTTCTATAAAAACAATCCCTGGATATAAGGAAATTTGGCAGTGAAATCCCAAATCTGGCCATGGGTGCCTGGAGGAGGACAGTTCTTTTCCACAGGAAGGAAAGCAGGGCCACCCAGTGTTTCAGTAGCAGATGAGAAGAGACCCTCAACAGGCCCAGGTCAGCTGGATCAATCAGACAGCCCCTGGGAGACCAAACCAGCCAGAGCTGCTCTGTGTTCCTTTGGTTCCTTGGAGCACCAGTTCCAGAATATTCTGCTTAGTTCATCTGGACCCCTCTGTGTCACAGGGGCCTCTTGGTTCCACAAGGCACTGAAGTGTCACAATGGTGTCCTTTGCTCCATGGTGCCACTCAGTGTCACAATGGCCCCTCAGTTCCAGGAGGCTGTGAAGTGTCTGAATGGTCTTTCCGTGGTTCCCTGAGGCCTTGCAATGTCACAATGGACCTTTGGCTCCATGGGGTCTTGCAGTGTCACAATGGCCCCTTGGTTCCATGACACCCCAAAATGTCATAATGATCTCCACAGTTCCATGAGGCCTTGAAATGTCACAATGGCCCCTTGGTTTGATGTGGCCTGACAGTGTCACAATGATCCCAACATTCAATAGAGCCACACAGTGTCAGTACAGTCCCCTTGCTTCCATTAGGCCCAGCAATGCCACAGTGGTCTCCATAATTCCATGAGGCCCCACAGTGCCACAACAGTCCCTTGGTTCCATGGACCCTCTGCTGGTGCATTCCCCCCTCCCGTTCTCAGTCCACCCTGTGAGCTGAGAAATGCTTGTTGGGCCTTGGCCTTGGCCAACAGCCCCTGGGCTCAGCTCCTCTGGAGCTCAGCACAAACACTGTCTGCTTCTGGGCACTGCTGCTGCCCAATGAGCACCTGCTTCCTTTAGGAGCAGCTCTGGATCTATTTTTGTTCCCTTAGTGGCACAACTTCCCTGTTCTCACCCTTCCAAAGAAAGCTGTGGATGCCAAGTGCGGCCAGGATGAAACATGGCTGTGACTGAAGCCCCTCTCTTGGGGCCCTGCAAACAGCGCTCCACAAGGAGCCCCTTGGAGCTCTCCTGGGCCATCACCTCCCTCTGAGCGGGGCCTCTCCAAGCCTGGAACTCTCCCGTGTGCTGCACTCAGGGCATCCCTGAGCAATGATGGAGCCTGGGCTGATCCCCCACTCCTCAAGGCTAAACCCTTCACCTGCTGGGGAGATGCCAAAGCATCCTGAGTGAGCATTTCCCTGCCCTCCAGGGGAATTCCTCACAGGTCCCTGGCACTGACTCTCTCTGTCTGTGTGCACACACGAGTGCTCTGGCAAATGTGGCAGAAATGCTGCTCTCTGAGGGCTTTGAGTGCCTTGGATGTCTGAGTTACTCTGGCCTGTAATAAGGTTAAGTCATGAGGTATAAGCTAAGTTAGATGGTGCTAAGTGTTGTTCTTTTGCTGAGTAGTTATTTTAACTGTTGGTACTTTTAAGGCCCTAAAAGTGTCCCGAGTGTGGGAAGAGGTTTCACACCAGCTCCCATCTCCTCCTGCACCAGCAGATTCACACAGAGGAGAGGCCCTTCCGCTGCCCCAACTGAGGGAAGGGCTTCAAGCAAAATTCCACCCTCGTCAGGCACCAGAACATCCACACTGGGGAGAGGCCCTGTAAATGTGGGGAATGTGGGATGAGCTTCAACCAGAGCTCCAATCTGATCTGTCACCAGAGGATCCACACAAGGGAACAACACTATGAGTGTCCCCAGTGTGGGAAGAGCTTCACCAAGAGCTCTCATTTGACCAAACACCCACGGGGGCACTGGTAGGGGAAGCCCTGTGAGTGCCCCAGCCGTGGGAAGAGCTTTGCGTGCTGCTCCAACCTCATTCCCCATAAGAGGACTCATGTTGGTTGGGCAGAGCCCTGGTGGCAACATTCCCAGTGATCCAGATTGGGAAGACACTTGCCTGGTGGTCTTCATGTCCTCCTGGATCCCCATAGGCACCTGGATGAACACAGGGGCAGGAACATTCATTGGGACTGACTGACATTGGAAAATAATTGGGAAGAGATGATTTTTTACTTTATAGCCCAAAAAATCTTATCTTCTCTGTCCAGTTGTTTCTTCTGGTGGCATCAAACAATTCTGGATGATCTTGGAGATCTTTTCCTACCTGAATAATTTCCATGTTTATTCTATCTAAGCACCCAGAACTGAGGCACAAATAAAGAAATTAAGCAAGGAGATCTAAAGCTGAATCATTTTACTGGGATTTGAACGTGAATTTGGGGTTCAGGGGAATATTCAGGAGGATTTAGGTGTTCTGGGATGACCCAAGCCAAGGGATGTGGCCATGATCTTGTAGTTGTTCCAGCAGAACATGTCCATCTCAGCCCATCCATTCTCCAAGAATTCCAGTTGTCTATCCCAGTCCCTGGCCTGGGTCTCACCATCTGAGGTGTCCCCCCCAGAATGCCCCAATTGCTGCTGAAGTGCCTGAGCTGCTCTGGGCTGTGGATGTTCCTGTCACCCAACCACTCCTGGTCAGTGCCTTGGGGTGCTGGGAGGGGTTTTAGAGACTCCTGGGGGGACTGAGAGAAGCTTTTGTGGCTCTTGAGGGCATTTGTGGTTTTGGAAAAGGCTTTGGGGGGGTCTTCTGGGCACTGTGAGGGAATTTCTGGGTCCTGGCAGGGATGTGTGGCTTGGAAAATATTTGGGTGGGTCTCTAGAGAGATGGGAAAGGGTTGTTTTTGGGGGGGGATTTATGTTGCAGGGAGTGGTTGAGGGTTCTTTGTGGTCACAAACTGTGTGGTGGTTTGGGGGGTCAAGGAGTGGCTGTGGGGCTGGGAGAGGTCATAGGGCAGTTGTGACTCCCCCAGCACCCCAAAGCTGCCACTGGATGCTGCCCCCAAAGATGCTGTGGGGGTTTGGGGTGTCCATGTTTGGGTTCACCCTCCTGGTACTGTGGGAGAAGGTGAGGAGGTGTCTCCTGGGGCTGCGTGTGTCCCCCCAGAGCGTGTGTGACCCTCCCATCCCAGTGTCACCCCCTTTTCCCTCCCCACAGGGCTCCTGCCCCAGCTCCTGCTGCCTCGGGAGGGAATTTGGGGAGGGGGCAGAGGGGGTGCACAGCCCCCACCGGGGGATGACCCCACCCCAGACCCTTTGCTCAGCACCAAGCTGGGCTTGGGGCCACAGGAGGAAGAGGGGAAGCAGATCCTGCAGGTGGGACAGTGCTTGGGCTCAGGGCAAGGTCCTGCTCTGCACACCTGGCTCAGGTGTGACCCTGCCCCTGGAGGGGAGCGGGACATTCCCATCCCCACGGATCAGGGCTGGGAGCAGCACTTGGAGCACGGACATGGAAATACTGGGAGTGACTGGGATCACACTGAGGGCTACTGGAAGCAACTGGGAGCAACTGGGAGCAATTGGGAATGATGGATTTGTGCTGTAGGTAATTGAGATATACTGGGAATGAGTGAGATCATCTTAGGGGCTACTGGAACCATACTGAGGACTCTGGGGAGACTAGGAATGAACATGCTGGGGGCAGCTGGGATATACTGGGAGTGTCTGGAATGATTCTGGAGGGGACAACACTGGGTACAACTGGGATCATGCTGGGGGCAACTGGAAGTAGCTGAGAGTGATTGTGTCTATACTGAGGCCCCTGAGATCATACTGGGAGTGACTGAGTGCAACTGGGATCACACTGGGTAGAACTGGGATGACAGTGAGGGTGACTGGGATCATACTGGGAGGGATCAGGAGCAGGCTGAGAGCACTTTGAACAATGTTCGGGCAACTGGAACATACTGGGAGCAACTGGCACTGCACTGAGGGTGACTCAGAGTGGCTGTGGGCAACTGGAATCATGCTGGAATCAACTGGGAGAAGTGGGAGTGACTGGGAACTTGCTTGGGGCAACAGGGATATACTGAAAGAGACTGGGAGTCACTGGGATCATAATGGGAGTGACTGGACCTATGGCAATGGCTTGGCCTGGGTGCTTCAGGATCTGCAGAGAGTGCTGTGACCCTATGGGGCCTGATGGAACCAAGGCACCGCTGTGGCATTGTGGGGCCTCATGGAATTATGGAGACCATTGTGACATTGCTGGGCCTAATGGAAGCAAGGGGACCACACTGACTCTTTGTGGCTCTGTTGAATGTTGGGATCATTGTGACACTGTCAGGCCACATCAAACCAGGGGGCCATTGTGACATTCCAAGGCCTCATGGAACCGTGGAGATCATTATGACATTTTGGGGTGTCACGGAACCAAAGGGCCATTGTGACACTGCAAGACCCCATGGAGCCAAAGGTCCATTGTGACATTGCAAGGCCTCAGGGAACCACAGAAAGACCATTCAGACACTTCACAGCCTCCTGGAACCAAGGGGCCATTGTGACACTGAGTGGCACCATGGAGCAAAGGACACCATTGTGACACTTCAGTGCCTTGTGGAACCAAGAGGCCCCTGTGACACAGAGGGGTCCAAATGAACTAAGCAGAACATTCTGGAACTGGTGCCCCATGGAACCAAGGGAACACAGAGCAGCTCTGGCTGGTTTGGTCTTCTGGAGGCTGCCTGATTGATCCAGCTGACCTGGGCATGTTGAGGGTCTCTTCTCATCTGCTACTGAAACACTGGGTGGCCCTGCTTTCCTTCCTGTGGAAAAGAACTGTCCTTCTCCTTCAGGCTCCCATTCCCAGATTTGGGATTCCACCTCCAACATTGCCTGTTGTGACAGACTGGAGGAGATTGTTGGCTTGAAATATTTCATGTGTGGGGGACGAAGGGGCAGGTGCAGCCTTGCCCTGCCCTGTAACCCCAACACTGCACTGCCCTGTAACCCCAATGCCCCCAGAGCCTCTATCCCAGCCCAGCAGTGACTGCCAGTCCCTGGCACACCAAAGGCAATGCTCCACACACACCCCTGGAGCCCCAGCCCAGCTCCTGAGTGACCAAATGACTGAAAGTGCCACCTGGAGGAAGGGCCCAGAATGACCAAAGGGGTATTTAAGGCTGACCACCAGGCAAGCACACATCTGGACGCTACCTCCTCTTGGAATTTCTATCTGAATGTCGCTGGAATCCAGGAGTTAGTAGCAGTATGTGTGATTCTCTGTATTTTATTTGTCTTTCTCTCTGTGTTTTGTATTTCTTCTCTTTGTGTCCTCTTCCAAATTTTGAATAACCTGGGGGAGGGGGATTGCTAGGCAGGGCCATCGGCTGCTGAGATCTTGCCTGCTTCCCCCTCCCCACAGAGTGGCCAGACATGACCTTTCTGTGGCTGGAATGCTGCCCCTGATGAGTTTTTCCAGAAACCACTGGGCAAGGGGGACGGGGAGCCATCGGCCCATGGGTGCAGCCTCTAAGTTCTAGCCTGGCTGTTGAGATCGTGGCCCCCCTCCCAGAGCAGCCCCTGCCATTCTGTCTTGGGCCCCTGCTATCCTGGCCCAGGCCCCCAGCGCAGCCACTGAAAAAGTTTCCATCGTAAAATAGCTCTGGGCTGTGGCCCAGGAGAGATCACTTGACCATCTGCAGGCCTGGGCAATATATGAACTCTTTCACTGCCCAGAACGTGACACTTTGTGCAGACACTTTGTTCTCTCTCCTGAGTGAAAGAAGAGGACCAAAATGAAGAAAGGCACAAAAACAGCATGAAAACATCGAGGTCAGATAAAAGGAAGAGTCAGGTCCCAGATGACAGAACGAGGTGAGTCGTGGGCTGAAATTTCCCTTTTTTTAAGCCGTGGAGAAGAGATTCTTGTTTCCCTATAGCTCATGGAAAATGCTTTATGACGTGGATGAAATGTTATAACTGTAGACATGAGCAGAGGCATTTGTGCTAAAGAAAGATGTTGAAATGGCTGTGATCCCATGAGAAATTGGAATAGAGTGGAGAGAGATGAAGATCCCTCCTGTCCCACAGGGAAGAGAAGAATAAAGAACTCTATTTTCAAAGTTGAACAGAGTTTTATTTGAACTATTATAATCTTTAAAGTGTGCCCCATAAGTTGATATGGTCCTCACAATTAGTTTTGGGATAACTGTAAATCAAGGAAGGGATTTCTACACAGTGATCCCATTTACATTCTCCTGAATGGCTGATTCACTGTGACACAGAGGCCAGGAGAAAACTTTTCTTGTGGAGAAATCTCCATAGATTGAAGTTCTCCTCACCCAAGGAAATTGGTGAATAGCTATTTTTAGAGATGGTAAACTGACTGATCTGTTTCTGTACCTTATCAGTATGAAAGAAAAGAAGTTGTGGGGGGAAGAGTAGTGTTCTGAAAGTTTTATTCTGAGATTTTTTTTTTCTCATACTTTCCTTGTACCCTTTAAAGTTTGAGCCTGATTTGCCTTCCTCCTAATCCTATCTCACAGCAGGAAATGAGTAAATAATTCTAGTGGATGCACTGGCAATTTGGCCAAGGCTAAATCCACAACAAACTTAAAATTGAACTCTTCTTTCTTGAGCTCTTCAGTTTGGGAATTCAGTGACAAAGGCTCATAAACATTTCTTCAAAACACTCAGACAATAAATGCCCCCAGGAATAATTTAAATTTTCAATTCTTCTGTGGTTAATTAGGTAGATTTCAGAAGTGCAAACAAAGTGAATATACTGTTTATTATATTGAAAGCATTGCAGAGAGAATTGTTTTGTCCTGATAAGTTTTCTTTTGCGTATTTATAGATGGATACCAGCAATGTCCAATTTATATTGACCCCCCTGCACCTTCTCATGCAGTCTGAATAAATATGAAAATCAAGACCCTTCATGGCTGACAATCAATAACACTTTGTCTCCACACCCATCCCCACCATTTCTGTCATCCAACCCCTGGGACTCCAATGGATAAGGAATGTTGTGGCTAGCAGGACCTTCTCTTTGTCCCCACCTGTCATCTCTGCCTCCAGTTCTCTGCTCTGATTGAGGCTTGGGGACACTTTCTCACTCATGTTCCTCCCTGGGACCCATTAAAACTTCAAGAAACTTTGGAGTTTGATTCTCACTTGGAGTTCTTGAGAGGTTTCCTAACAAACCACTGCTGTGCCTTGATTTCCCTCTGGTCTGGTGCACCTCATTAGGAAGATTTCCTGTGATAGTTATGGAGAAATATTTCAAAGAGCTTCTGAGAAATACAGATTCCCATTTTAAAGGATGTATTTTATTCCTGTTCTCTTTGGAGCAGAGGTGACTGCAGCATTCAGTGATAGATATTGATCCAGGGTCTCTCCTCAGGTCTGGCCTGCTCAGAGAAGCTGTGCCTTGAGGTCTGACCCAGTGTGGACAACCTTGCTCCACATTCCCCAACCCCATCCTGTCTGTCCTCATTCACCTGGGACCTGCTTTGCTTGCAGAGCTAGTTGCACTCAGGGAAAGAGAAATTTTCCTTTTTTTTTTCTTAAAACAATCTAAAACTTCTACTTTTCCCCACTGAAAACAGACACATCTCTCAGGTGTGTGCCAGCCAAAGGTGCCACCAAGCAGGTTCAGTGCCAGGATCGGTGCTTTGGGGGTGGTGCTTGGAGTCGGCATCATCTTTCCTTTCTGCCTCTAACTCCCATCATGCCCTGCGGCCTGATGGAGCCCCATTGCAGACGGGACTACAACGCCCATCATGCCCTGCGCTCCACAGAACCCCCGGTATCCCCTCACTTGCCCCGTAAGTGTCTCCCAGACTCTCCAGGATCCCTACGTGCCATCTCAGCGCCCATTCAGGACAGCCCCCAAAAGCGTCCAAGCATCCCCTGAATGCTCTCAACCCCCAACAGATGCCCGTTACAGCCACTTCTGGCAATTCATCTCCTGCCATCCCTCGCAAGCTCAGAGCACCTCATAACCCAGTCAGTCGCCTAAAATTCCTGCTGTGCCCCGTGCCCTAAAGAGCCCGGTTAGAGCTCCCCAAGATCCCTCCAAGCTCTCCCGAACCCTATATGTTCACCCCTGAAGAACTCAAGTCACCGTTCAGAGGCAAAAGTGTCCCCAAGTGCCCTCCCGGACCCCAAACTCTCTGCAAGATGCACTTCCGGGACTTCAGCACCCATCATGCTCCACGGTTCCAGTAAAACGCCATTCCAGCTGAGACTTCATCCCCCATCATGCCCCGCGCCTCCCAGAGAGACACTGCAGCTGTGCCTAGAGCTCCCATGATGCTCCACAGCCCCTTTAAATGGTATAATCCCTGTGCCTACAACTCCCATCATCCCTCGCGCCCCACAGAGCCTTGTTAGAGACCCACCAAGTACCTGCCTGGACCCTGAACAGTCCCAGATTCCCCTCCCCGACCTCCAAGGGCTCCCCTGGACTCCCAAGTCCCACTCTGAAGCTGAGACTTCCTGCTGAATTCATTCAGCAGACCTAAAACTGCTCCAAATGTGTGCCAGAAATGTCGCCCTAGACCCTGAAATTCCCACCTTGACTCTGTCTGAGAAAAAGTTGATACTAAAGATGATAAAATGATTACAAATGTTAGGAATTATCTTAAAGAGGGAGAAATCAATAACCAATGGAGCTTAATTATTAATTAATGGAATTCTGTTAGTTAGAAACAATGACCAATAATTTATTTGGTTGCTCATAATGTAAAGATTATTAATATAATTATAAAAATTAGGTTAAAATGTATAGAATAGTAATATTATATCTGAGAAAAACACAGTTTCATTACTTAATAACATTTTTTTAATAAAGAGAAATTTATGAGGTTTTTTTATATTTTTGGTTGTCACTCCCAGGTGGGAGATTTCATGAGTTGGTGAGGTTAGGGGTGAGGAGCAGGTTGTCCAAACTGGGTCAGCCTGCAAGGGGCTCAATCTTCTCTGTTCCTAGACCTACTGAAGAGGCATTCAGCATCAAGATCACCTGAGGATTGCTTCTATCAGTTTATCTCTGTAATGAAAAATAAAAAAAACCATCCCCTTGAGGAAAAGAAAGTCATGAGATTCACTTTGAAATCTTCCTTCTTAACGGAACTACAAACTAACTCCAAGCAGCTGCACAAGCCCTGAAGACTCGATGACAATTGAAAGAAGACAAAGAACTCCTGCTGGCTTTCTTTATTGTAACGACCACCAGGGTGGATTGGGGCTGAGTCCAGGACCCTCAGGCACTGAGAGAAGGTTGAAGAAGCTGCCCAAGGAGTCAGAAGCAAAACTCCAAGTCCCTTGGAGCATCACTGGCCCCACTGAGGGCAGGGACTGCCAAAGGCTCCCCAGGGACTGCTGAGAGCAGATCCTTGAGGCCAGGATTGCCGGAGCCAAAGGCTGTGAGCAGGGAACTGCAGTGCTGAGCAAGGCCTGGGCTGGTTGGAGGCAGCAGAAAGGCCAAGGGCTGAGCCCAGGCCTGGCACAGCAGGGCCTGTCCCTCCCGGGTGGCTGGGGGCTGTTCCTGGGGCAGTGGGATGTGAGGGGCAGCAAGGACAAATGGCATCAACCTGTGTGACACTCCAGATGCTCATGGAAACGAGAGGCCATTGTGAGCCTGTGGGACTGTAACACCTCAGAACACTGAAATGCTGGGGGTGACCAAAGATTCCTTTACTCAAGTTTGGTGCACAGGTGAAACACCAACCAGATATTCTGAAGAGGTAAAAATGACACCAAAATGTTGCTGGCAAAGTATAGAAAATCAAAGCATTTTGGAAAAGGCTTTAATACAACATCCAATGCAACATAAAACACTTATCCGGAAGTTCATTAACTTGGCCTATTTAACCTAGAAGCCTTTAAACACTTAAGTTGTTGAGGTACCTAAAACTGTTCCATATAAAGAGCATTAGAAGGAGAGGAAAGAGAAGGACAGAAAGACAGAAACTCTATAGAAAGACACACATATGGCTACCAACTCCTCGGGTTCCAGTGTGGGTGAAACACAGACCCCAGGAGAAGGCAGGGTACAGACCATGGGCTGAGCGCCTGCTCCATGTTTTGAGCCCTGGGCCTTCATGGGCCTCCCTCCAGGTGGGACTTGTGATTGCAAGGCAATCAGAGCCTGGGTCAGCACCAACCCACTGTGTGACTGATTGACAGCTCATCCTGAAGTGTCTGGGACATTGATCTCATCCAGCCTCTGACAGTGACCATGATGACACTGCAGAACCTCATGGAACCATGGGTCAGTTGTGACAATGTGGGTTCAGGGACACCATGGAGGCACTATGGAACCTCATGGAACCAAAGAGACCATTGTGACACTCTGGTGCCTCATGGAATCAGGAGGACTGTTGTGATACTCAGGACCCTTATGGAACCAAGGGTCAGTGATGAAGCTGTGGGGCCTGTAGAACCAAGGAGCAGAGAACCATTTTCACAAGAACCACTGTGACACAGCAGGGCCACATGGAGCCCAGGGGCCATGGTGACACTGCCAGACCTTATAGAAGCAAGAGACCTTTGTGACACTACAGAAGCAAGGAGAATACTGTGACAAGGAGAATATTGTGACACTACAGGGACTCATGGAATCAAGGAGAACATTGTGACACCGTGGGTCTCATGGAACCAAGGGAATGCAGAACAGGTCTGGCTGTCTGGGCCTCCTGGGGGCCACCTGACAGGTCTGACTGACCTTGGCATGTCCAGGGCTGCTGCTATCTGCCCCGGAAGCACTGGGGCTCTATGCTTTTCTTCTTGTGGGAAAGAACTCTCCTTCTCCTCCAGGTGCCCATGGCCAAAATTGGGATTCCTTCTGCAAATTTCCTTATATGCAAAGATTGTTTCCAGATGAAATCTGCCAGGACAAACAGATCTCACTGGTTTGGCCACCCAGGGGCCACCTCTCATCTGCCTTTGAAACGCTGGGACCATGTGCTTTTCTTTGCTATGGAAAAGAATCCCATTTTCATCCAGGTATCCAAGGCCAAAATTAGGAATCCATCTCCAGAATTCCCTATATCCAAAGACATCTCCCACATGAAAACTGCCATAACTGACAATCTGGCTGTGCTTTACTTCCTGGGGGCTGGCTCTCATCGGCCTTTGAAAAACTGGGGCTCTGTGCTTTCCTTCCTAATGAAAAGAACTCTCCTTCCTGGTCAGGTGCCCACAACCAAAACTGAGATTCTACCTCCAAAATTCCCTGTATCCAAGGATTGGTCCCCAGTGAAAGCTGCCAGCACTGAGAGGTCTGCCTGCCCTTGGCCTCTTGGGGACTGCCTCTCCCCTGCTTCTGAAACACTCAAACTCAGTGCTTTCCTTCCAATGGTAAGGAACTGTCCTTCTCGTCAAGGCGCCCACGGTTGAAACTGGGATTCTGCCTCCCAATTTCTGTGGATCCAAGGAGTCCTGCCAGGACAAACAAGTCTGGCTGGCTTGGCCTCCCAGGAACCACTTCTTTCCTCTTTGGCCTTTGAGACTCTTGGGCTCTGTGCTTTCCTTCCGATGGGAAAGAATCATCCTTCTCCTCTAGATGTTTATGCCTGAAATTGGGATTCCGCCTCTAAAATTCCATATGTCTGGAGATTGTTCACAGACAAAATCTGCCAATACAATCAAGTCTGGCTGGCCTTGGTAGTTGGTGACTGCCCCACATGTGCCCCTGCAACACTAGGGCTCAGTTGTTTCCTTCTTATGGAGACAATTGTGACACTGTGAGGACCTTGTGGAATCAAGGGAACATGGAGCAGGTCTGGCTGGGCTGGGCCTCCCAAGGGCATAACAGGGCTGCTTACTCTCCCATTCTTCTCCCTTTAACATGTTTAACATGTTCCGACAGAAGAAGCAGTGAGTGTTTTTTATAGCCTTGGGAGTTTGGAAGAGTGAGCATTGCATTAACCCACCAGGTGCCAACAGTTCCTCATCTGGAAACAAACAGGAAAAGGAGAGCTCAGCAGCCCCAGGGACACAGCAGGCACAGGGAAAGGAGTCTGGGAACTGACTGCTCTGAGCCTCAGGGACCTTCCCCAGGAGGATGCAGGGCAGCCCCAAGGCCATCTGGCAGCCCTGGAACAAGGCAGGCACCTCTGAGCCCCTGCATGGCCCCAGCAGAGCCTGTGTGGGAGGGGGTCAGTGCAGGGAGCACCATCAGCTGCCTCTGTGTCCCAGGCTGAGCAGCAGAGCCCAGCAGAGGCAGCCCAGGGCTGGGGCAGCACAGCCCCCGTGCTCTGCAGGGCAGCAGCCCCAGCTTGGGGCTCTGGGAGCAGGGCAGGGGCTGCAGCAATGGCTGCTCAGGCCAGCACAGACATGTTCCCCTGGCACAGGCTCTGTGGGCAGCTGGCATGTGCCAGGAGCAGAGCAGGAGCCCCTGGGGTGCAGAGGAGCCCTGGCAAGAGGCTGCCCTGTTCCTGGGCCAGCAGCAGCTGCCTGAGGAGCCGCAGGGCCAACTCTGCTGCTGTGCTGGGCAGTGTGGCTGGCCCTGGGGCTGCAGGAGCTGCCCGAGCTGAGCATCTGCTGAGCATTCCAGACACGGTGTGGCTGTCCCTGACCTTCAGTGCCTCCAGTTCAGCCTGCAGGAGGTGACCCTGACTGATTACTCTGCCCCAGCCTCCCCTCACAGTTTCCCCAGAGAAGTCCAATGATGTTCATGCCCAGCAGGGTCCCCTGTCCCCCTGAGTTCCTCCCATTCCATCTGGGCAAATCAACCCCCAGAGCCTGACACGGGGACAAGGGGCCAGGGCTGTGTGACCAGAACATGAAGGATGTGGATTATCCAGGTCATTGGGGCCTGGTTTGGGTTCCCCAGGGCAGGAAAGATGTCTGGCAGCTGGAGCAGGGTGAGGGAAGGGCCTCCAAGGTGGGGCTGGAGCCCTCTGGCTGTGAGGAGAAGCTAAGGGAACTGGGCTTGTCCAGCCCAGAGCACGGAAGGCTGAGGGGCTCCTCATCCCAGAAAGGACAGGAAGAGTATAAATCAGTCAGGCTGGTTTCAGCATTTCCCCGGATCAAAAGCAGCATGACCTCCCCTTCTCCATCCACCACTGAAAAATTTGCAAATAGGGCATTTTTCAAGCTGTTTTAAGCACACTCTAGCCACACAGTGTGGACACCACTGAAGGCCCAGGCAGAAATTGCAAGGCCTTTCTCAGGCTCTGAGCTCTTTTTCTCTTTCACATGCTGGGAAACCTTTTCCCAGGCTGAGACAGTTTCTCAGCTCTGACCTGAGCCTTTCCCAGGGTGATAACATTTGGGAAAAACAGAAAGGAATTATAACAAAGATAAACACCTGCTGGATCCATGGGAAAGCCAGGGACAAGAGGTGTCTCTCTCTCTCTGACCAATGAGCTGTCTGTATTTTGTTTTGTGAACTATCTTATTTAAAGCCATGACTTCCTTCAATAAACTGCTCTTTCTTGCACCAAGTAAGAGAGTGCCTTGTTGCTGTGTTTCTTCGCCGCTCTGTAACCATTCGTACGGCAACAGTTGGAGGTTCCACCAAGATTGAATTCGACCAAGATTGCTCGGGACTCGCACTCGGGAAGCAGCAGCGCGGAGTTCCGTGGTGAGCAGCAGCCCGGAGCCACGGTGCGGAGCCGCGCAGCACAGCAGGAGCTACGCGGAGCGGCGTGGAGCGGTACACTCTCATCGGCGTGCCAGGAGCCCGGACAGCGGAGCCAGCGGAGCCGGGAGCTGTCTGGGACTCATGGGCAGCGCTGGACTGTCTTTTCGCTCATCCGAGAAAGGTACTGT
>JAREIS010001841.1:0-19315 GCA_030060385.1 Muscicapa striata striata | reverse complement strand
AGGAGTCGCCACTGATAAGTAGCTTAAAACCTTTTTCTTGTGGGCTTTAGAGGATCGTAACTTTACTTAAAATTCCTTTAAACTGTAGAATATACTTGGGGAGGTTAAAAGTGCCTGAGAAGAAGACCTTTTTTTTGCCTTGAGAAATGGGCCTTGGGAAATGAAGCTCTCTGTCTTTGGGACTGGAATTGGACAAAGATATTTGAGTGGAGAGTCCAGCCCAAGAGTCTGTGAGCTGAGCCGTGCCGGGAGAAAAGACAGCGATGTTCCAACATCTCCTTTTTTCCTTCAGTTCCTTTATTGCAATCAGTGCATACAAGAGTATGCTGCTTCTGATTTCCTCCCAGCTTTTGCAGTGGGTTGACAGCTCCATCCCTGCAAGCCACTCCCTTTTGCAAGGCACAGACAGACCTTGCTGGAAGCTCAGGGTTCTTGAAGGGGCTGCTGCAGTTGGCAACAGGAGCCGTTGTTGAATTTTTCACGTTGCTTAATCCCCCCCATCCCAAATGCCACCAAGTGGCTGAGGAAGGACAGAAAAAGATTCCCCTGTGTGAGAGTCCGTCTAAAAGCCTCTCGTTTGTTTTGCCCAACGACCGACATCTGAAGACCCCTGAACTACGGTTTCCAGAACTCTGGCCTAGGTGGGCACGAAACGGGCTACTTGCAGGTGACCAGGATGTGTTCTCATGACAACCAGTCATGAGATTGGAACTGTGTTCACTCGACAATGGAAGAAACAATGAGACCCCGAGCATGGGTCACGGCGACCCCGATAATCACGTATGCTCTGCTCCCCCCGAGCTGCTGTTGGAACTCTTCCCAGATTATACCTGCCTCTACGGAGAACAATGGTCCCTAAGCCTTCCCACCTTTTGGCCAGAGGCCACTCGCTCTGGAAAAGACTATAAAGTGACTTTCTCGACTGAAGACCCCCGAGATCTCCCCAGCGGTACTGGACAACCTATTGGCCGGACCACGAGGGCTCATCCGACCGTTGGTAGCTAATTCCCCCTTTTCAACCCTCTCTCTCTCTCTTCTTTTCCCTCTCTTTCTCCCTCTCCTCTATCGCATTTTGGTTTGGCACAAATAACGTGCATTTTTTGCAAGAGTAACTGATACTGTCCCTTTGTGTGTCTTTTGCACGCTGAGATTCTTAAAAAAGAACCTTCACGACCCCCGCCCTAACTGGGCGGACCGTGACACGCTGGAAGAAGGGAGGCCAAAAGCTTGGAATAGGATGAAAGAAACACTCTGGTGATAATGACAATGACAAGAAAAAGATTTATTTTGACAGCAAGTGAACACCTGCCACCCTCCAGCCCTCCCAGACTGGCAGGCCAAGCGGTGCCGTTTCCATGGCATGAGGTGCTGGTAGCCTGGGGAGGGAAACCAGAAAGCCACGGTCAGTCGCAGCAGGCTCCTGTTCCCTGTGTCCCACCACGGCCTGCACATGGGCCAGGCTGCTGGCTGTGCTCAGAGCCCAAACCTCCCGACCCATGCTCTCATTTTTAGAGGAGAGCAGCATGGCAGGCCACACTCCACCTCTTCTGCTTAAGCACGGCACAGCAACCTCCTCAGCAGCTGCAAGAGCGAGATTCTCGTGTGCCCGCTGCCCTCTGCCCCAAGCCCTTCTGCCACCTGTGCTGTGGAACCGGCTACCCACCTCTGGAGACCTGCTGCCAGGAGAGGAGCTGATCCCACACGAGGTCCTCGTCCTTCCTGAAGGGGATGTCCCTGCACACCGTGGCCCCCTGGGGTAGAGCCAGCACTGGACGGGCTCCACGGACGGTGCCGGCGCTTCCCCATCCGGTCCGGGCACCGGGTGCAATCTTCCTGGAAAAAACAAAGAACAATTTCATGAAAGTCAATTCCAAACAAGACCTGGAAACAAGAAAAAGCGCCACAGGTTATCATCGTTTCACAGGCCTGGGGTGGGTCTGACCACTCCATGCGAGAATGAAACCTCTCCACGGGTGGGGAAAAACCCCACCTTTCCCGCCCGTAAGCCCAGCCCTTCCTCAAGGGCCTGCAAAGCAGAGCAGCTGCGGCATGGCTTCAGAACCCGTCCCCCTCTGTCGCTCCCCATGCACACAGATGGATGCTTTGGTCAGGCTGGCTGCCCCCAGCCCAGCCCGTGGCAGGCGTGCTGGCAGAAGCTCTCAGCAAGGCCAGGAGCTGGCTCCCCTTCCACAAAACCCGTCCCCTGTCCCACCAAAAAGCAGCTGGGCGGGCGGTGGAAAGATTAATATTCCCCATTGCCCCCGAGCGGGGAACCTGCGGCGCGTGGCCAGGCTGAGCCCTGCCGTGCCTGGAAGCACGAGCATCCCCCCGCCCCTGCGCCAGCTGGGGACTCATCTTGATTTCGTCGGGGTGCAGAGCGTGTCCTCCAGCAAGGGGCCGCAACCAAAGCCCATCGGCTTTGCCCCGCCAGCGGCCAGCTCGAGGATGGCGTTCTCCAGGTCCGCGTCGTGCTCCACAAGAACACGCCAGCTGTGCCTCAGCTTGCGGGGACATCGCGATGCCATTGAGCTGCAGGGGATGTTTCCCCTTTTCCACTCCGGGGCAACTTCACTGCACTGTGCCACGACTTCTCCCATGGGACAGGGAGCCCTGAGCCGCTCCCTCCACAACTCGCCGGGGACCCACGGAAGCATCTCCTGGGCCGCGCTCTCTGCTCCGTGCCGCGGCCGCAGGGAAACGCTCTGGGGATTTCTTTGAGCACCACGAGACGCGAGCAGCTGGTACTTGCTGGGCTCCTGGATCCTACTGTGCAGAGGGATGGATCTCTGCTGTCTCCTGGGCCACGTGGGGCTTCTGCAGCCAAGAATGCTCTACAAGGTCTTCCAGGCAGGGCCTGTCTGCAGGGTCCATGCATAAACACCACCTGATGAGGTGCTGGCACTCTGCAGAGAGAGTACACCCAGGTAGGGAAGAAGAGCTGGCCCCGGACGATGTCCTCTCTGGTTTTGAAAGGAAAGTGCCTGCACACCAGGTGATAGAGCAGGATGCCCAGAGACCAGATGGTGGCTGGCTGGCCATGGTAGCAGCCAACAGGATCCACTCCGGCAGGTAGTACTCTCACGTTCCTGTGGGACACAGATGCAGTTCATCAGGTCGATTCTGCTCCCTCCCTCCCAGCCAGCTCCACAACAGCAGCCCCTGCCAAAAAGCAGCTTGGATGTTTGGCTGAAGGAGGATCCCCCTCATTCCCTCCCTCCGTTTGTCTTCCTCCTGTGCCATCAAAGGGGAGAACCTCTGCTGCCCGGCTGGGCCCCGGCTTTGGGCTCACCTGCCATCCAGGTGTAGAAGGTGTCCTGGAGGATCGTGCCGCAGCCCAAGTCGATGAGCTTCGCCTCGCCGCTGGCCAGGTCAATGAGGACGTTCTCGGCCTTGATGTCGCGGTGCAGGACGCCGCGGCTGGTGCAGTGCCCCACGGGCTCTGGCAGGGACCCGCCCGCCTCCAGCAAGTGCCACAGGTCCCGGCAGCGCTCCGGACGCTCCGTGACCAGTGCGAAGCCGTCAGGCAGCTCGAACCAGTCCAGGAGCTGCACGACGCCGCGGAAGCCAGGGCACGACACCATCGAGAGCAGCATCAGCTCCAGGGGCACAAGGGCGCCGTCGTGCTGCGGGGGGACCGCGATGCCGTCAGCGGGGCTGATGCTGCGCCGCGCCTTCGGCACCCCCTGCCCGGCCCCGCCGCAGCTCGCCGCTGCCCGGCCCGGGACGCTGCGCGGCCCCCGCTCCCTCCACGCTCCCTCCACGCCCGCTCCCCTCGCAGCGTCCCGGCTGCAGCCACCCTGCCGGGCCTGGCCTTCGCCTCGCCCGGCACGCCCGCGCCGGCTGCTCCCGCTGGCCCCGCTCACTCACCAGCCGCGCCCACTCCCAGATGCGATCCCGGGCCACTCGCTTGATGGCCGCCTGCAAGCCAAGGCGAGCGCCGGGCTCAGCTCGCCGCCCGCCGCCCGCCGTGCCCCTTCCTGCTCTGAGCCGGGCCCGTCTCTTACCGTCGGCGAGCCGGGTCCCGGTGTAAACGCTGCCGCAGCCGCCAGCATTTCAATTTCAACAGAAAAGAGAAATCACGTCAGCATTGTCATCTCTTTTCATTCTCTGTTGAGACAGCTGCAGGTTGCCAAAAGACATGGTGTGCAAAGTGGAACTTGGTGCCAAGTTTCTTTTTCTGCCAGAGAATGAGGAGGGGAGGTATCCCAGAATCACGGAGTCATGGCATGCTTTGGCTTGGAAGGGACCTGAAAGATCACATTGCTGCAACCCCCGTGCTGTGCCTGGGACCCCTTGTACCAGACCGACTTGTCCAGAGCTCCATCCAGCCTGGCCTCGTACACTGTCAGGTATTGGGCATGCACAGCTTCTCTGGGCGACCTGTTCCCAGAAAGTCTCTTTTCTGATTTCCTCATCTAAAGCTGCTGTCTTTTGGTTTGGATCCATTCTCCCTTGTGCTCTCTCTGCCTGCCCTTGTACAAAGTCCCTGCCCAGCTTTCTTGTAGGTTGCCGTCAGGTACTGGAAGGCCGCAGTTGGGTCAAGCCTAAGCCTAAGTCTCTTTTGCAGGCTGAAGAAGCCCAGCTGTGTCAGGCTTTCCTTTCAGGAGAGCTGCTGCAGCCCTCGCAGCACCTCTGTGTCCCTGCTGGGCTCCTGCTCCTGTCCCTGTCCTTGCCGGCCGTGCAGAGTTGTTGATGCAGAGTCAGATGAAGCTGCAGAGTGTGCCCAGAGCATGCCACACTCGATGAACTCTTTGCCTTCTTCTGCAATGTTGATAGGGAATTTAAAGTTATAGATCAGGTAAAAAGGGACAAAGTGAGTGAGGTGAACACACAGCTTTACAATCACCCCATCTAAAGGGTGGCCACTAGACAGCGGCCCAGCTCCCACCTTACCTCTGGGTGAGGCTGAGCCGTGCTGGCCCTTCCCCTTGTCCTCCTCCCTGGCAGTGACCCTGGGGGCAGCGCTGCTCAGCTGCCCCTGCTGGGGCTCCTGGGCCAGGGCCCCCTGAGCTGGCCAGGAGCCCAGACCTCCATTCCCAGGGCTGGGGTTCTGCACAAAAGTGTCCATGCCAAACAGGTCAGCGAGTTTCCCTGGGAACAGAGGCACCCATGCTGGGTGGGACTGTTGATCTGCTGGAGGGTAGAAAGTGTCTGCAGAGACACCTGGACAGGCTGGATCATGGGCTGAGGCCACCTGTATGAGGTTCAGCAAGGTGAAGTGCCCATCCTGCACTTCAGCCACAAGAGCCATGGGAGGCTACAGGCTGGGGGCAGAGTGGCTGGAAAGCCGCCCAGCAGAAAAGGTCATGGGGGTGCTGGTTGGCAGTGGCTGAACGTGAGCCAGCGAGGGCCCAGGTGGCCAAGAAGGCCAAGAGCATCCTGTCCTGGGATATGCTTTAGTGGTGGCCTTGGCAGTGTTTGCGGTCTCAGGTTATTAGGGGGATTCTCTGGTCTTAAAGGGGTTTTCCAGTGGAAACAGTTCTGCAGCTCTAAACCTCCATTCCTTGTTTTGAAGGATGAAGTCCCAAATAGACCCACATTTGTGTTTTTAAGGAATTTAACATCTCCCTTTCCTTTAAAGAAAAGGGAACCAGGCTTTAAATGCTCTTGAAACACTTTCATTCCTTGATCTTCAGCTGGGCATTTGAATTGAGGTGCTTTTGTATCTTTGCCCAGTTTGATCCCAGTGGCTCCCTGGGGACAAACACCCTCTCCCCACATCCCTGGGGATGGGCACATCCTGCTCTGGGCCATTGCTGGCCTGGGCCCAGGGCCAGGGCATTGCAGAGACACTGAGTGGGGACAAGGGCCCTGGCGAGCTGTGGGCAAGTCCCAGTGAGGGACAGTGCTGGAATGGGAGCCTTGTTGGAGATGGGGTCCCTGGCACCCCCATGTGTGGCAGCTGTGCAGAGCAGGACCCAGGTGCTCTGGGAGGGCACAATGGCTGCAGGTGTGACAGTGTAAGGAAAATTAATCCACAAACACCAGAGGTTTATGTCCAAAAAGGAGACAGAGGAGTCCTTTTGCTTTATTCGAATAAAGGGAGAGGCCATAGGGCATTCCCTGGGATCTCTCGGATTTTGGAGGACGAAGCCTCCTTTTATCCTAATTTCAGGCCGCTTTTCCCTCTCTTTCCCCATAGGCTGAGGTACTTGAGAGGCACAGACTTCCCGGAACGCCTAAGATTCCCCTCTAATGTATAACCCTTCCGTTTAATTTTTAATTCTTATAGAATTCATAATTTCCCCCCCATTGCTTCTTTATCTTCAGTAACCCAATTTCATTTACTAGCAGACCTACAGTTTGTTTGTGAAGGGAAATCTCTTTTCCATTCATCAATCAATGTAATCCCTCCATTGTTTCTTTTATCTCTAGGTGCTAATTGTTTATACCAGTTATCTACAACTTTTTTGTAAAGACAAATTCTACATTCTTCTCAACAGGATGAGGGTCTGTCCCAGGGCAGGGGATATTCCCACCTGGACTCCACCCTGAGGCTGAAAGGGAAATATTGGGGTGGTGTGGATGTGGGAAGTGCCACACCTGAGCAATTCCCCAAGCTTCAGCCTTGTCTTCAGCTGATCATCATTTGCCAGTAGAGCCCAGTGTCTGCAGTGCCTGCAGATCCAAATCACCTAGCTATTTCCTAGTGATACCGAATCTGTAAAATTACTATGAAATGTATTAGAATAATAAGTAGTAGTAGTTATGCTAAGGCTTAGAAGGCAGCAGTTCACAAGCAGGCCCTGGGAAAACAGGCCTGGGAATGTACTGAGAATTACAATATAATTAAAGGATTTAGTAGTGCATATAGAATTCTTTTAGAAACACTTAAGATAAGGTTAAAATATAACGAATAATAAATGTTCTGGTGGTGGGAAGACAAGCAAGGGGGGATTAAGGGGGGTGGCCTACAGTTTGGAGTAGACAACCATGTAGAATTTATGACTTTTAAGAATAATATCTACAAGATTTATGTATCTGTATTGTCTTGAAGTGTGTGTGTGTTTCTGCACGTAGAACAACTTTGTAAGAGGGTATAAAAACCTATCAAAAAGGGGAACTGGTGAGATCTGACTTTGGACGCTAGTCCGCAGGTCTCCGGGCCCTGGAATAAAGCACCGCATAAACTAACTCTGTTAGTTTGTGTTTTGTTTGGAGTATCGGGCAACAGTTTGTTGGCGACCCAGATGGGACTCTGGAGGTGGCTGGGGCGGTTCGCAGGCTGATCCACTCCACGCCGGCACCAGGTGATTTCTGGGGAGAACATCAACCCGTGCCCGACCCCACGCCTGACGGACGACCAGGAGGTAAGCCCGAAGGTGCTTTATTCCTTTTATTTGGGTAGCCTGCCGATTAAGACAGGACTGCAGTCCTGCACGGAGGCTAAACGGACGTCTTTAAAAAGGTTGTGGAAAAGCCTAGGCGCTGACCGTCAGACGTAACAGCGATTACGCAGGTTCAGCACTTGCCACCCGCGCGGCGGGAAAGGCAAGGTTTCAGTGGTATTTGTTGGTTTGTGTGTTTTGTGTGTGTGTGTACGTGTGTAATGATGCCTTTTAAAACCTTTAAAGCTTTAGCGTGTTCTGGAATGGAAGTGCCTGATGACTCACCTTTGGGTTGCTTATTACAGCATTGGAATGCAGGGAATTTTAGTCAAGAACTAAGTAAAAAGAAATTGATTGACTTTTGTAATAATGTGTGGCCTTTATATGAACCCGATGGTATGCAATGGCCTAGGAATGGTACACTGAATTCTGAAATAATTACACCTTTGATGCATTTTCTGCAAAGTAATGAAAAATGGGATGAAATACCATACTTAGACCTCTTTTATTATTTGAAAGATAAACCGGAGTGGCAAAAGGAGTGTGGGATCATGGTTTTGAAAACATTAAAGGTGGACTGTGAAGGATGTAAAGGATGGCAAAAAGAGAAGGAATGCTCAGTTAGGTTTTCGGAACCTGAGGAGGATGTTTCTTTGTTGGTAGCCCCTAGTGCCCCTCCGATGGAGGAACGTGACTTTGGAGAAAGTGTGCCGGAGGTAGAAAGGGAGGATCGGGAAGCAAAAATAGAAACTGCAGATCTACCACGAACCCCCTTATGTGCAAGAACTCGGAGAGGGCGGTGGGAGGTAGGGAAACAGAAAAAGGAAGGGAGTGCTCATTTAATGGTCCCGTTGCGTGAGGCAGTTGGGCCGCAGGGGGAACGAGTCATAGTGAAAGTTCCCTTTTCCCCAGATGATTTGCTAATTTGGAAACAATCAGCGGGAGCATACAGAGAAGATCCTGAACAGACTGCGCGGGTGGTAAAGATGGTAATTAAGACTCAGAATCCGGACTGGAATGATTTACAAGTTTTGTTAGACACAATAATGAATTCTACTGAAAAGGAAATGGTGTTTAAAGCTATGACAGAGAAAGCACGGGAAATGATTAGATTGCGGCTTGTGGATGGTACAGTAAATGATTTAGTACCTAGGGAAGATCCGGAGTGGGATCCCAACTCGACGGGTGGGTCTCGGAGACTTAAAGCTTATCAGGAGTTATTAACAGAAGGAATCCGGAATGGAATACCAAAAACTCTGAATTGGTCTAAGTTGTATTCGGTCAGGCAGGAGAAGAATGAGTCCCCATCAACCTTTTTAGCGGCTTAAGGAGACAGCTCGTAGATACACTAATTTGGACGTTGAGGGGAATCGGGAAAATTACAGCTAGCCTTAATTTTTATGGGGCAGTCCCAGGAAGATATTAGAAAGAAATTACAGAAATTGGAGGAAAAGATACTGGAATTTAGACAAACTATTGGAAGTTGCGTGGAAAGTATACAATAATAGGGAAAAAGAAACGGCCAGGAAACAACAGGCAACCATGTTAGCAGTGTTACAGCGAGCGGCTGGGAATAATATGAGAGGAGGGAGCCGAGGACGTGGACGGGGAAGGGGAAGAGGAATAGTAAGAGGGGAAATGGCAACGGGTGCAGGAGGACTTATGGGTCAATTGAATATGGGGAGAGGGAGAATGCAGCTAGGGATAGATCAATGTGCTTTGTGTAAAAATAGAGGGCATTGGAAAAATGAGTGTCCTCTCAACCAAGGAATGGGTTTCGGGGGAGGAATTATAGCTGGTGGGAATGGAAATCAGGGAATGACGAATAATACAGGTGCCTTCTCGGGAAATCCACAAGGTGTTGCCCAAGCCTTTATGATGGGGAATTATCAAAATTCATCCTGACTAGATAGGGACCTGAAAGTAGTAATGGAAGTGGATGGAAAACCGTTAGAATTTAGAGTAGATACGGGGGCATCATATTCAGCTGTTAACACTAAGCTAGGACCTTTGAGTGATTCTACTATCCAAGTAGTGGGGGTTTCGGGACAAGTTGAGGAACAAACGTTTTTGCGGCCATTAGATATAAAATTTGGGAGGAAAGAATTTGACCATCAGTTTTTATACATGCCAAATAGCCCAGAATCACTATTCGGGAGGGATCTATTGTCAATGTTAGAAGCAAAGATAATATTTGAAAAAGGTAGAGTAAGATTGGAATTTCCTGAGGAGAATATTGCTAAGTTGTTTGTAGTGAAAGAGGTAGAAGCAGCAGAAATACCACAAGAAATAGAACAAGCTGTAGTACCATGGGTATGGGAAACAGGAATACCTGGAAAATCAAAAGCGGCACAACCGGTTGTAATAGAACTAAAGGAAGGGGTTTCCCCAGTGAGGGTAAGACAATATCCTTTGAAATTGGAAGCATGAATAGGAATAGCACCCATGATTGAACAATTTCTTAGCTCGGGAATTTTACAGGAATGTGAATCAGAATTCAATACTCCGATATTTCCAGTCAGAAAGCCAAATGGTAAGTATAGATTAGTTCAGGATTTAAGAGCAATTAATAATATCACTAAAGATATATACCCAGTAGTAGCTAATCCGTATACATTGTTGACAGCTGTGTCAGAAAGGTTTAAGTGGTTCACAGTGATTGATTTGAAAGATGCATTTTTCTGTATCCCCTTGGCACTTGAAAGTAGGAAATACTTTGCCTTTGAGTGGGAGAACCCAGACACGGGACGCAAGAAGCAGCTCACCTGGACGCGTCTACCACAAGGATTTAAAAACTCACCAACTATTTTTGGAAATCAATTGGCTCGAGAGTTAGAAGAATGGAAGACGACTCAGGTAAAAGAATCACCTTTCTTATATGTTCTCCTACAATATGTTGATGACATCTTTATAGCTTCCACAGAAAAGGATGTTTGCCTCAGACTCACTATTGAATTACTCAATATGTTGGGACAAGCTGGATACCGAGTATCGAAGGAAAAAGCTCAGCTGGTAAGAGCCCAAGTGATTTACTTAGGCTGCGAAATTTCACAAGGGGTGCGGAAGTTAGGGGTCAATCGAATACAAGCAATTTGTACCATACCCACACCACGAAATCCACAAGAGTTAAGATCCTTTTGGGCATGGTAGGGTGGTGCCGCTTGTGGATCCCGGAATTTGGACTAAAAGCAAAACCCCTGTATGAAGCAGCCAAGAGCCCTGTGTTCCAGTGGGGTCAAACACAAGAAAAGGCATTCCAGAGTTTGAAACGAGCCTCAAAGGAAGCCCCAGCACTAGGGTTACCAGATCTTACAAAACCTTTTCAACTATACGTAAATGAGAGACAGAGACTGGCAATAGGGGTTCTCACCCAAAAATTGGGCTCATGGAAACGCCCGGTAGGATACTTCTCAAAGCAGCTAGACTCTGTAAGCGCCGGATGGCCCGGTTGTCTTAGAGCTGTGGCAGCAACAGTGCTCCTAATTCGAGAAGCCAGAAAATTGACTTTGGGGAAAAGGATGGAAGTGTTTGTTCCCCACATGGTCATTGCAGTTTTGGAGCAAAAAGGGGGCATTGGCTCGTCAAGTCGCATGTTACAATACCAGGCACTTCTCCGAGAACAGGATGACATTGAATTAAAAATAACCAATCATCTTAATCCAGCAGAATTTCTTAGGAGCAGCAGCCAGGAAGAAGAAGGCGAATTGACACACGACTGCGTGGAAATCATTGAACAGGTGTATGCCAGCCGGAAATACCTGAGAAATGAGCCTTTGGAAAATCCAGAATGGGAACTGTTTACAGATGGATCCAGCTTTATGGAGAACGGAACCAGGTATGCAGGGTACGCAGTAGTGACTCTGACACAGATAATAGAAGCTCGAGCTTTGCCTCCAGGAACTTCAGCCCAGAAAGCGGAGATACAAGCTCTGGTAAGAGCCTTAGAATTGAGTCAAGGGAAAAGAGTAAACATTTGGACTGATTCGAAATATGCCTTTGGAGTAATACATGTACATGGAGCTCTGTGGAAAGAAAGAGGACTGTTAAATTCTCAAGGATCAGAAATTAAGCACAAAGAACAAATATTAGCACTTTTAGAAGCAGTGCATAAACCTCAGGCAGTAGCAGTGATGCATGTAAGAGGACATCGGAATGAAGAAGGAAAAGCGTTCCAAGGAAACCAGTTGGCCGACAGAGTTGCCAAACAGGTCGCCCGAGAGGTATGGACACAATTAGCTTTATTACCAGCGCGATCTAATCCTGCTACTTCTTTTCTTGAGCAGAGACCATGGTATACACATGAAGATGAGAAACTCGGTCAATTTCTCCAGGCTCAGAAGAATGAAAAAGGATGGTATGTCACGGCTATAGGTCAGGTTGTACTGCCGACAAAGGTAATGAAAACAGTTTTAGAAATCGAACATAACAAGTGCCATTGGGGAGCAGACGCATTAGTACAATTTTTAAAACATGAGGTGATTTCCAACCAGATGTTAACAATGGCCAAACGGATTAATGCCACGTGTCCAGTCTGTATTAAAAATAACCCAGTGACACGAAGGCAAATACAACTAGGAAAGTTACAAGTAGGGCCGCAACCAGGAGACTATTGGCAAATAGATTTCTCAGAGCTACCAAAAGCGCAAGGGTACCGTTATTTACTGGTGTATGTGTGTACATTTTCAGGGTGGCCGGAAGCTTTCCCATGCAGGACTAACCAAGCAAAGGAAGTAATTAAAACCTTACTACGAGAAATTATTCCTAGATTTGGGGTCCCATTAGGAATGTCTTCAGATAGGGGACCTCACTTTGTAGCTGGAGTAGTCCAAGAGGTAGCCAGAGTGTTAGGGATAGACTGGGATCTCCATACACCCTGGAGACCACAATCTAGCGGCCAGGTAGAACGGATGAATCAGACATTAAAAGGCCAGATCAAGAAAATTTGTCAGGAAGCAAAGATACAGTGGCCTCAGGCACTACCTCTAGCTCTGCTAAGGATCAGGATTAAACCTAGGGAAAAGATAGGAGTAAGTCCATACGAAATTTTGTATGGCAAACCATATCATGCTGCGACCTACAAAGGGGACCCTCACTTGGTAGGAGATCAAGTATTGTTGAGTTACATTCTGTCTCTAAATAAAGTCCTTACAGCGCTGCGAGGAGCATTGCAGTGGAACAGGCCTCTGCCCTTGGAAAATCCTGTCCATGACATCCAGCCGGGAGATCAAGTATATGTGAAGAACTGGAATACGGAACCCTTGAAAGAAGTATGGGGCGGTCCTCACCAGGTGATCATGACAACCTACACAGCAGTGAAAGTCCAAGGGATTGAAAACTGGATTCACTACACCCGGATCAAGAAGGTCCCATCGAAATGGGAAGTCCAGCCCTTATCAGCAACAAAAATGGTGTTCAAGGCAATGCCTTAGTTCTTTTAACATTAGTCTGTATAATGCAAACATGCTTTGTGCAGGTGGGGGAAGCTTTTGTCAAAATCACTGTGCCTGAACCAAATCTAGTTGTACCTGAGGGAGCAGGAGTAAATTTGACTTGTTTATTTTCTGACAACCAGAGAGTTGGATTTGAGGAAGTAAAAGGGTTCTGGAGACTACTTACTACGGACCAGGTATTCACCGAAGGAATCGTGACATTCTGGGATATGGAACAGCAGAAAGGTAATACCACACTGATGATACCCCATATAGAAGTTAATCAGAGTGGTCAGTTCATATGCACTGTGCAAATTGGAGAAAGTTTTAACTATGGGAATGTAATTGTAGTTGTTCTAAAAGAGAATAGGGGGACACTACAGGTGACAGAAGCTGGAAAAACACAACAAGAATCGGGACAAGAAAATTTAATAGTGGGATTAGTTAGAGATTTTGGGCAAGTACAAAATACGACATCCATCACTGCATGTTTACCCTTACCTAAAGCGGCGGGAGATCCAATACCATGGGGCATCATTCCCGTTGGGGAAATGCCTCCAGTAACCATAAATGGGACAAAAAGATGTAATAAAGTGATGCGGAATCATACTAAGATGATAGAGGAGACCTATACAGTTCGAGGGCAATGGTCATCGCCGGGACGAAGGAGTGAGTGCCTAAAATTACCAAATGCAGTTTATTCAAAAATTGGACGATTTAAGGATGTAGGATGGTGTTCTTATGACATAAGAAAAACGAGACAAAAACCGGTCACAGAATATTCTTATGAGATAGTATGCCAAGAAGGGAGAGAAGAATGGGAACATTGGAAAACGATTTGGGGTTCCAGCTTGTTAGAATCTTACAGTTACATAGGACCAGTACATTGGTGTGTCGAATGGTCAGGGCAAAGAGAGCAAAACCACCCAGGAATGTTAGGGACAGAAATAGTAAGACGGGATCGACTGACCCCCACACCTAGCTGGAATTGTAGCAAAATCATCACATGTGATACCCCAAATCCCAAATTGGTTTAGTGCCAGTCCGGATACTACTAAAATGGGGTTGTGAATGTCAACGATATAATCATACAATAACAGGTGAAATAAAAGGGGTTTGGAAAGATTGTCAGGCGACTACCGTCAGGAGTCCAGGGCATTCAGTGTGGGTAATGGGACACGGACAATGGACCACCCATATGCCCATTAACGGTCCAGTCACGCAGATCACTTTAGGGGTCCCTACGCTCTGCCCTTTCTGGAAACAGTCTAAATTAACACAAGAAGAGATGCAGTCACGAACAAAAAGAAAAACAAATGAGGTGGCAGAAGAACTAGGATTGGGAGATGAAGATGAATGGCATGAACCCTCATCAGGAGTTAAATTTGGATGGGTACTAGAATCCCTGTTTGCACCAATTTCTACATATAGAAACCGGGAGATGCTGTACAAATTATTAGGACAAACTGAGAGGTTAACCGCAGTTACAAAGAAAGGATTTAGGGATCTGAACTTACAGTTACAAGCAACTACTAGAATGACAGTACAGAACAGGATGGCATTAGATATGTTGTTGTTAAAGGAACATGGGGTGTGTGGATACCTACAGGGCAAAGTTGACCACTGTTGCGTACATATACCGAATGTCACTCAAGAAGTAGAAAAGGACATAAGTCAATTGGAACAAATTGAAACAAAAGTGCATGAGGTTCAGGAAGAAGCTGAACATAATTGGGTAGGAGCACTATTTAGCTCCCTAGGAATCCAGGTCTCTGGTTGGATATCATCAATAATACAATATGTAATAATGATTGTGTTGATTATTGTAGTCTGCATGATTATGTATAGATGTCTTTTAGGAATGATTGCCAGAGAAGGAACTCACACCCGACGAGTGATGAGAGCCCTGACACGGAATGAAGTAATCTCATCAGCTTCTCGAGAAAGTCCACCATCCCACCTAGAAACCATCACTTAATGAACTGAGTTGAGCATCCTTGCAGAAGATCTGAAGAATGCTCAAAACGGGGGAGTTGATACTGAATCTGTAAAATTACTATGAAATGTATTAGAATTATAAGTAGTAGTAGTTATGCTAAGGCTTAGAAGGCAGCAGTTCACAAGCAGGCCTTGGGAAAACAGGCCTGGGAATGTACTGAGAATTACAATATAATTAAAGGATTTAGTAGTGCATATAGAACCCTTTTAGAAACACTTAAGATAAGGTTAAAATATAACCAATAATAAATGTTCTGGTGGTGGGAAGACAAGCAAGGGGGGATTAAGGGGGGTGGCCTACAGTTTGGAGTAGACAACCATGTAGAATTTATGACTTTTAAGAATAATATCTACAAGATTTATGTATCTGTATTGTCTTGAAGTGTGTGTGTGTTTCTGCACGTAGAACAACTTTGTAAGAGGGTATAAAAACCTATCAAAAATGGGAACTGGTGAGATCTGACTTTGGACGCTAGTCTGCGGATCTCCGGGCCCTTGGAATAAAGCACCGCATAAACTAACTCTGTTAGTTTGTGTTTTGTTTGGAGTATCGGGCAACAGCAGTATCAAGTTATCTCCGTGGCTCCATGGGGCCCCAACCTGGTCCATTTAGTCCCATGGGTCACAATGGACTTTGCCCCTGGGCCCTCAGTGTCACATCATCACAGAATCCCAGAATCACCAAGCACAGAATACAAGCTGAAAATCAATAACCTGTGACAAGTCCACCTGTGACCCAACACCATTGCACTCAGTCACATGGATCTCTAAAAACTCCAGAGCATACTCACCACACTCCTAGCAGCCAGTGACTTCAACCACCCTATCTGGGCAAGCCTTTTCCCTTTAATCCCAAAAATTTTCCTTGTCAGCCAACTGTGCCCTTGTCCAGTTAAGTTCCCTGTCCAGACCTGTTCCTGGGACCGAGCAGTTGGTGCACTCCTGTCAGGATCTCCTGAGTCTCCCTTCTCCAGGATAAACATCCCCAGCTCTCCAGTCCCTCCTCACACCTCATCCCTCGGTGCACCGACTCCTCACCAGCCTTGTTGCCCTTCTCTGGACACTCCAGCCCCTAAATGTCCTTCCTCCAGCAGATCCACACTCACACCCAGCTTGGTGTCATCTGCAGATTTACTGATGTTGGGCTCAGTCTGCTCCCCTAGATCATCAGTAATGATGCTAAATAGGACTGGGCCAAACACTGATCAGTTTGGGACACCACTGGTGACTGGACACACACGATCCCCACCACTCTCTGGACCCAGCCTCCAGACAGTTCTTGACCCAGCAAAGACTAAACTTGCCTGAGCCATGGGATGCAGCTTTTCCAGGGAATGCTGTGGCTCGTGATGCCAAGTTTTGCTGAAGCACAGGCACAAAACATCCACAGCCATTCACACATCCACCAGGCGGGTTACCTGGTCATACAAGGAGATCCAGGCACGACCTGTCCTCTAAATCCACACTGGCTGGCTCTGATCCCTCAGCCATCCTGCAGTGCCCTGTGGTGGCACTCAAGGTGATCTGTTCCATCACCTTGCTGGGCACTGAGTCGGGGGCTGACAGGCCCTGGAGGTCCCCAGATCCTCCTCCAGCCCCTTCTTGGGGATGGGCTCATTGGCACCTCCAGTCCTCAGGACCTCCTGGAGAGCAGGACTGATGGTAAATGATGGATAGCAGCTTGGAGCTCATCCAGCAGCAGCCTCATCCCCCCAGGATGGATCCCATCTGGTCCCAGATACCTGTGAGCATCTGAGTGGCTCAGCAGGTCCCCAGCTGCTTCCTCCTGAGTTAGAGGGAGTCTGTTCTGCTCCCTGTCCCCATCTACCAGCTTAGGAGAACACTTGTCCTGAGGACAACCTGTCTTGGTGTTGGAAACTGAGGAAACAAAGGTGTTAAGTACCTCAGCCTTACCTCATCTTTAGTTACTGTATTCCCCACTGCATCCAATAAAGAGTAGAGGTTCTCCTTATCCCACAGTTTGCCATTAATTTATTTATAGAAATATTTTTTATTATTTTTCACAGAAGTGGCCTGGTTAAGTCTGAAATGAGCTTCCACCTCTTTGATTTTCTTTCTGCATGACCTAACAACATCCTTGAACACTTCCGGAATTGTCTGACCTTCTTTCCAAAGGTGATGTATCCCCGTTTTTCCCCTAAGTTCCCACTAAAGCTCCTACCCAGCTAGCCAGTCATTTTCCTCACTGGCTCACTGTTTGCCATACAGGGACGGGCTGCTCTGCTGCGGTAATAGGAATAATGAAATACTATGAGAGATTATAAAAGTGGCTTTTGCTAGGCCCAGGGCAGGCCCAGGGCTATTATAACAGCGATGCTTACTGGGCCCAAGGACAGAGTGTCCTTGTAGACGATGGAATGAGGGGATTTCCAGAGACCAGATAAAAATCAGGAAATAGAAATTAATTTTAGCCATATACCGTTATATTTAGTAAGAAAAGCAACCAATTATAATTTAGAATGGGCCTCATGCACGGCATGTGTAAGGTGTATCAAACCAATTAAGACAAAGACAAGATGCTGCTTGTCGCGTGTACGGAACTATAAGGACTATATAAATCACTGTAACAAAGCAATAAATCGGAGTGTTATCCCCACATCGCAAGGTGTGTTTACTCCCCAAGCCTGGGGCCACGGCATTCTGGTGACCCCGACGTGACGAATGGGACCCCCAGAAAAAGACCCCTGAAATATTATTATCCTTGAAGAACTATCCTCCGTGATCGGAGCTGCATAGGCGAGACAGAGATGGGGCTTGAGATCCCGGCCGTCTGAGAGACAAGGGAACCTAAGAGGCTGAGAAAGCCGGCAGTCCGAGAGGCGGAGCCCAAGAGGCTGGTGGCCACAAGCTGACCGGTGAGTCAGGCAGACTGCGGTCTGGAACGGGATGGGTTTCGCTGCATCAGCGTGAGGAGGCTGTTGTGGACGGACTGGAAGAGTCCTTGAAAAACGGACTATAAGGTACAAAGGAACAGCCTTGTAGATTTATTGTTGTGGGGTTGGATACGCGGTTATTTTACAACCCGCATGACGCATTTGATTGCTTTACATGGGAACAGAGTGGGTAAAGATTTATGGGAAGGTGTTCAGACTGGAGGCGAAAGAGGCAAAGGAATGTTCAAAAACATATCGATCGGTCTGCGACTGGTGTTAGAACAGTTAAGCGCAGAAGCAAAAGTTGCAAAAGTTCTGAAAGAATGTCTGAAGGCGGAGGAAGATAGTAAATTAAAAGAGACTGAGACAGATAAAAGGAAAGTTTGCCCTCAGCCTTGTTGCCGCTCCTGCTTCTAAAGGTCACTTTGATGATCTTATTCCACCTTATACCTGATGACAAGCCATCAGGGGGCACCACCAGTGCCCCACCGCTCCCATGGAAGTGGATCCTGCGACGGTGCCTCTTCCTGCAGATAATGATACCGGGGAAGAGCGGGCTGTCACAGGAGGTCCGAGGTTATCAAATCAAATGCTACAGCTCCTGGAGGAGTTAAAGAGGATTGATCCAGCTCACGGAAAAGAAAAAGAGGAGGCATATAAGAAGGCATCTAAAGCAATACAGGAGGGCTGGAGAATATCAGTAACCAACTTGATATACGGGAGTAAAAATTGGCTAGCTGGGTGGAGAGACGGAGAAAGAATTGATACAATCGGGATTAAATAGTGACTGGGACTCTGAAACATTACACCATTATTTGAAATCTCACTTTGGGGCTGTACATGAACTGACTACATCTGAAAGGAACAAATTGATGCAGCCATGAAAGAATGGGGAAGCTAAAGCGTACCCCCGAGGATGGAGAATTGACCACCGGGTGCGGGCGTGGCTCTCTGGCAGTGAGCTCGGGCTGCCGGAGGTACTCAAGAAACAGATCCCCCTGGTCATTTAACAAAGGCAACAAGGAGACGAAACACGCTGGATACCAGCCAGGTGGTGTGGCTTTATCTCGGAAGACCACGGCAGATGGCGACATCGCAGAAAACTCATTTTAAAGCCGTTATGCCAGAATTTAATGCACTGTTTTGTAACATATTGACTGCAATTTTTGTGCTTTGCTACATTGGGATTCCCTCTTTGCTTGTTAATGATACAGTATTGGTTTATGGATATATAGCACGGAGGAAGTGGGTTTTTAGAGAAATGTTGCTCAGAGTGTAGAGGAAAAAAGTAGATGATATAGTGATTAAATGTGGGGTTGTGGATGAATTGAGGGAGTTAGGGATACTAGATGGGTAAATCAAGCATTGGGTGGATGCATTAGATATACTCACCGTTTGTTACCCGGAATCCCTGGGAACAACTCGGGAACTGCCATGGAGAACAGGTTTTGAGAGAACTGAATTCCCGACTGTTTGAAAACGTAGAAGCTTTGCATTTTTGTGCATATTGCTTTTGTAGTGTGGTGTGCTTTGTGCTGATTACAGATAGCTGCTAAAACACGGGCACTGGTGTGGAGTTTCACCTGGTGCTGCTAAGCATAATCAAGATGGGGAGCTATATACACTCATATTAACCAAGAACTTCAGCCTTAACTATAATAATTGG
>JAREIS010001840.1:0-16328 GCA_030060385.1 Muscicapa striata striata | reverse complement strand
TTTTTGCCCAAAAATGCTAATTTTGCTCTAGAAAAACTAATTTTTCACCAAAACTGCGGTTTTTTGGCTGAAAACCAAATTTCTTTTTCCCAAAATGTGAATTTTTTTGCCCTGAATTCTTTCAATCTCAACCAAAAAATCCAAACAAAAATCGAATTTTTGAACCCAAAATGCGAATTTGCCCTAGAAAACCAATTTTTCACCCAAAAAACGCTGCGTTTTTTTCTGCTGACTAAGCAAATTTTTTTCCCAAAATGTGAATTTTTTTGCCCCAAATCCTTTCAACCTCAACCAAAAAAATCCAAACAAAAATCGAATTTTTGACCTCCGAAAAATCCAAATTTTGCTCTAGAAAACCAAATTTCCACCTAAAAACTTGCGGTTTTTTTTGGCTGAAACCCCAAAATTTTTTCCCAAAATGTGAATTTTGCCCCAAATCCTTTCAATCTCAACCAAAAAACCCAAACAAAAAATCGAATTTTTGACCCCGAAAAAACGCCAATTTTGCTCTAGAAAAACCAAATTTTCACCTAAAAACGTCGGGTTTTTTGGCTGAAAAAACAAATTTCTTTTTTCCCCAAAATGTGAATTTTGTCCCAAATCCTTTCAATCTCAACAAAAAAATCCAAACAAAATCGAATTTTTTGAGCCCCAAAATGTGAATTTTCACTCAAAAAAGCCGATTTTTCAGCCAAAAACCCGTGTTTTTATGCTAAGCAAAATTTTAATTTTTTCCCCAAATGTGAATTTTTTTTGCCCCAAATTTTTCTATTTCAAGCAAAAATTCCAAAGCGAAAATCAATTTTGAGGCTTTAAAAAAAAATGTGAATTTTGCCCTGAAAAAGCCGATTTTGAGCCTAAAAGGGATTTTTTTGCTGACTAAGCAAAATTTTTTTAATTTTTTACAAAATATGAATTTTTTTGCCCCAAATTTTGTTCCACATCCATTTTCTACAAAACCCACCAATTTTGAGACCCAAAACCCAATTTCAACCATAAAAATCCAAATAAAAATCGAATTTCTGACCCCGAAAAATCAATTTTGCTCTAGAAAACCCAAATTTTCACCTAAAACTTGCGGTTTTTTTGGCTGAAAACCCAAAATTTCAATTTTTTTCTCAAAATGTGAATTTTTTACCCCAAAATTTTCCTCGGACTCACTTGTTGGCGGGGCGTGGCTGTAGCTGACCACCTCGGCCAGGATCCACTGCTCGTCCCCCTCCAGCGCCTTCACCCGCGCCGGCCACTTTGTCCCCGGGTTTGGCCACGTAATCGCCCGAGGCTGGGACGGCCCACACAGGGGGCCTGGGGGACCCCAAAAATGGGGAGGTCAAAGAAATTCCCAAATCCCAGATGAGACCCCGAAATTCCCAAAGTTTTACCCCAAAATCCCAAATTTTACCCCAAATTCCAAAGTTTTACCCCAAAATTTCAAGTTTTACCCCAAAATCCCGGACGAGACCCCAGAATTCCAGGTGAGATCCCAAATTACGAGATCCCAAAATTCCAAATTTTACCCCAAAATTCTGAGGAGACCCTGAAATTCCAGGTGAGACCCCAAAATCCCAAAGTTTTACCCAAAAATTCCAAAGTTTTACCCCAAAATTTCAAAGTTTTACCCCCAAAATCCCGGACGAGACCCCAAAATTCCAAGGTTTTACCCCAAAATTTCAAAGTTTTATTCCCAAAATCCCGGATGAGACCCCAAAATCCTGAGACTCCAAAATCCCAAAGTTTTACCCCAAAATCCCCAAATTCCGGATGAGACCCCAAAATTCCAAATTTTTACCCCAAAATTTCGAAGTTTTACCCCAAAATCACCCGAGGCTGGGACGGCCCCACACGGGGGGGGTGGCCTGGGGGGGACCCCAAAAATGGGGGAGGTCAAAGAAATTCCCAAATCCCAGATGAGACCCCGAAATCCCGGACGAGACCCCGAAATTCCCAAAGTTTTACCCCCAAATTTCAAAGTTTTACCCCAAAATTTCAAAGTTTTACCCCCAAAATCCCGGACGAGATCCCGAAATTCCCAAAGTTTTACCCCAAAATTCCAAAGTTTTACACCCAAAATCCCGGACGAGCCCCCGAAATTCCAGGTGAGACCCCAAAAGCCCAAGACCCCAAAATTCCAATGTTTTACCCCCAAATTCCAAAGTTTTACCCCCAAATTCCCCAAATTTCGGATGAGACCCTGAAATTCCTAAGTTTTACCCCAAAATCCCAAAGTTTTACCCCCAAAATTCCAAATTTTTACCCCAAAATTCCAAAGTTTTACCCCAAAACTCCAAAGTTTTACCCCAAAATCGCCCGAGGCTGGGATGGCCCCACACGGGGGGGGGTGGCCTGGGGGGGACCCCAAAAATGGGGGAGGTCAAAAAAATTCCCAAATCCCGGACGAGACCCCGAAATTCCCAAAGTTTTACCCCAAAATTCCAAAGTTTTACCCCAAAATTTCAAAGTTTTACCCCAAAATCGCCCGAGGCTGGGACGGCCCCACACAGGGGGGGTGGCCTGGGGGGACCCCAAAAATGGGGGAGGTCAAAAAAATTCCCAAATCCCAGATGAGACCCCGAAATCTCGGACGAGACCCCGAAATTCCCAAAGTTTTACCCCAAAATTTCAAAGTTTTACCCCAAAATTTCGAAGTTTTACCCCAAAATCCCGGACGAGACCCCGAAATTCCCAAAGTTTTACCCCAAAATTCTAAAGTTTTACCCCCAAAATCCCAGATGAGACCCCAAAATCCTGCAGTTCTACCCCAAATTACGAGCCCCCAAAATTCCAAAGTTTTACCCAAAAATCCGGGGCAAGACCCCAAAATTCCAAGTTTTTACCCCAAAAATTTTGAAAGTTTTACCCCCAAAATCCCGGACGAGACCCCGAAATTCCAGGTGAGACCCCAAATTACAAGATCCCAAAATTCCAAAGTTTTACCCCAAAATTCTGAGGAGACCCCGAAATCCGAGGTGAGACCCCAAAATCCCAAAGTTTTACCCCAAAATCCCAAATTTTTACCCCAAAATCCGGGGCGAGACCCCCAAAATTCCAAGGTTTTACCCAAAAAATTTTAAGAGTTTTATCCCCAAAATCCCGGATGAGACCCCAAAATCCCGAGACTCCAAAATCCCAAAGTTTTGCCCCAAAATCCCCAAATTCCGGATGAGACCCCAAAATTCCAAAGGTTTACCCCAAAATTCCAAAGTTTTACCCCAAAATCGCCCGAGGCTGGGACGGCCCCACACGGGGGGGGGGCCTGGGGGGGACCCCAAAAATGGGGGAGGTCAAAAAAATTACCAAATCCCAGATGAGACCCCGAAATTCCCAAAGTTTTACCCCAAAATTCCAAAGTTTTACCCCAAAATTTCAAAGTTTTACCCCAAAATTCCAAAGTTTTACCCCAAAATCGCCCGAGGCTGGGACGGCCCCACACGGGGGGGGGGCCTGGGGGGGACACCAAAAATGGGGAGGTCAAAATTCCCAAATCCCAGATGAGACCCCCCGAATTCCCAAAGTTTTACCCCAAAATTTCAAAGTTTTACCCCCAAAATCCCGGACGAGCCCCCGAAATTCCAGGTGAGACCCCAAAAGCCCAAGACCCCAAAATTCCAATGTTTTACCCCAAAATTCCAAAGTTTTACCCCCAAATTCCCCAAATTTCGGATGAGACCCCGAAATTCCCAAAGTTTCACCCCAAAATTCCAAAGTTTTACCCTGAAAATTCCAAAGTTTTACCCCAAAATTTCGAAGTTTTACCCCAAAATCACCCGAGGCTGGGACGGCCCCACACAGGGGGGGGGGCCTGGGGGGGACCCCAAAAATGGGGGAGGTCAAAGAAATTCCCAAATCCCAGATGAGACCCCGAAATTCCCAAAGTTTTACCCCAAAATTCCAAAGTTTTACCCCAAAATTTCGAAGTTTTACCCCCAAAATCCCGGACAAGACCCCGAAATTCCAGGTGAGACCCCAAATTACGAGATCCCAAAATTCCAAATTTTTACCCCAAAATCCGGGGCAAGACCCCAAAATTCCAAGGTTTTACCCCAAAAATGTTAAAAGTTTTATCCCCAAAATCCCGGATGAGACCCCAAAATCCTGAGACTCCAAAATCCCAAAGTTTTGCCCCAAAATCCCCAAATTCCGGATGAGACCCAAAAATTCCAAAGTTTTACCCCAAAATCACCCGAGGCTGGGACGGCCCCACACAGGGGGGGGGGCCTGGGGGGGACCCCAAAAATGGAGGAGGTCAAAAAAATTCCCAAATCCCCGAAATCCCGGACGAGACCCCGAAATTCCAGGTGAGACCCCAAAAGCCCAAGACCCCAAAATTCCAAATTTTTACCCCAAAATTCCAAAGTTTTACCCCAAAATTTCAAAGTTTTATCCCCAAAATCCCGGATGAGACCCCAAAATCCTGAGACTCCAAAATCCCAAAGTTTTACCCCAAAATCCCCAAATTCCAGATGAGACCCCGAAATTCCCAAAGTTTTACCCCAAAATTCCAAAGTTTTACCCCAAAATTTCAAAGTTTTACCCCCAAAATTCGGAGGAGACCCCTAAATTCAGGTGAGACCCAAATTCCCCGAGATCCCAAAATTCCAAATTTTACCCCAAACTCAGGGCGAGACCCCAAAATTCCAAAGTTTTACCCCAAAAATTCCCAAAGTTTTACCCCCAAAATCCCTCGAATATACCCTTTCATAAAATCGAGACCCAAAATCCAATTTACCCCAAAAATCCCCAAATTCAATTAACCCAAAATTTCGCACAATCATGTTTCATCCCATTCTACAAATTTGAACTAACGACGATCCTCCAAAATTCCAATTTTAACTCAAAATTCCCAATTTTCACCTAAAAATTTCCAACAATTTTACCCAAAATTCAACTTTTGTCCCAAATCTGGACCTCATTTTTACCCAAAATTTTCTTTCCAAATTTCTTTCTTTTCCCAAAATCCCAATGGCTTCACCCAATTTTGTCTATCCCCAGGCAATTCTCAAACCGTCAACCTTTTCCCAAAATTCCATATTTTCTCTCAAAATCATGTCTAGATCCCAAAATTCAAGTTTACCCAAAACAATCAATATGAGACTAAATAATTTTGGGCTAAAAAAAAAAGAAATTTTGACACAAAAAATGTGAATTTTGAGGCCAAAAAGAGCAAATTTTGGGTCAAAAAAAAGGTGAATTTTGAGTAAAAAAATGTGAATTTTAAACCCCAAAAAAAAGCGATTTTGAGTCAAAAAATGTGAATTTTGAGCCCCAAAAAAAGGTAAATTTGACACAAAAAATGTGAATTTTGAGGCCAAAAAGAGGAAATTTTGGGTTAAAAAAAAGGTGAATTTTGAGGCCAAAAATGTGAATTTTAAACCCCAAAAAAAGCGAATTTTGAGTCGAAAAATGTGAATTTTGGGCCCCCAAAAAAAGTGAATTTTTGAGGTGAAAAATGTGAATTTTTGGGCCCCAAAAAGAGCAAATTTTAAATCAAAAAATGTGAATTTTGAGCACCAAAAAAAGCGAATTTTGAGGCAAAAAACGTGAATTTTGGGCCCCAAAAAAAGGTAAATTTTGAGACCAAAAATGTGAATTTTGAGACCCAAAAAAAGCGAATTTTGAGTCAAAAAATGTGAATTTTAAACCCCAAAAAAAAGCGAATTTTGAGTCAAAAAATGTGAATTTTGGGCCCCAAAAAAAGGTCATTTTTGAGGTGAAAAATGTGAATTTTGAGCCCCAAAAAAAAAGCAAATTTTGAGGCGAAAAATGTGAATTTTGGGTGGAAAAATGTGAATTTTGAGGCGAAAAATGTGAATTTTTGGGCGGAAAACCGCGAATTTTTCGACCAATTTTTCCCCGTTTTTCCTCAATTTTTTTTTATTTTTTCCCCAAATTTTCTCTTTTTTTTTTTTTCCCAAAATCCCCGTTTTTCACCCCATTTTGTACTCACTTTTCCCCGGGTTTCCCAATCCAGAGGGGCAGTGTCATGGCCGACTGCTGCAGCAGAGTCATCAGCCAGAAAAAAACCCGAAATTTTGATGCAAAAAATGTGAATTTTGAGGCCAAAAAGAGCAAATTTTGGGTGAAAAAAAAGGTGAATTTTGAGGCCAAAAAAGCAAATTTTGAGGCGAAAAATGTGAATTTTGAGGCGGAAAAATGTGAATTTTGGGCGGAAAAATGTGAATTTTTGAGGCGAAAAATGTGAATTTTTCGGCCAATTTTTCCCCGTTTTTCCTCAATTTTTTTTTTATTTTTTCCCCAAATTTTCTCTTTTTTTTTTTTTTCCCAAAATCCCAACTTTTGTACTCACTTTTCCCCAGGTTTCCCAATCCAGAGGGGCAGTGTCATGGCCGACTGCTGCAGCAGAGTCATCAGCACCCCCCTCCTCATGGTTTTGCGGGGGGGCTCGGCCTCGCTGTAAATCCCCGCGATTTTCGCCGCTGGAAAACCCAAAAATTCACGTTTTTAACCCAAAATACACAAATTCCCAAAATGCACGTTTTTAACTCAAAATCCGAAAATCCACAGAATTCATGTTTTTAACCCAAAATTCCAAAATCCACAAAATTCATGTTTTTAACCCAAAATACACAAATTCCCAAAATGCAGGTTTTTAACCCAAAATATCCAAATTCCCAAAATGCAGGTTTTTAACCCAAAATACACAAATTCCCAAAATGCAGGTTTTTAACTCAAAATCCCCAAATCCACAAAATTCGTGTTTTTAACCCAAAATCACAATATCTCCAAAAATGCACATTTTTAACCCAAAATACCCAAAAAATGCATGTTTTTAACCCAAAGTCCCAAAATCCCCGAAATTCACGTTTTTAACCCAAAATACCAAAATCCACAAAATTCATGTTTTTAACCCTAAATCCCCAAATGCACAAAATTCATGTTTTTAACCAAAATCCCAAAATCCTCAAAAAATGCACGTTTTTAACCCTAAATCCCCAAATCCACAAAATTCATGTTTTAACCCAAAATCCCAAAATTCCCAAATCCCCAAAAATGCACATTTTTAACCAAAATCCCAAAATCCCAAAATCCCCAAATCCTGAAAAATGCACGTTTTTAACCCAAAATCCCAAAATCTACAAAAATGCAGGTTTTTAACCAAAATTCCAATATCTCCAAAAATGCTGGTTTTTAACCCAAAATCCCAAAATCCACAAAAATGCACATTTTTAACCAAAATCCCAAAATCCCAAAATCCAGAAAAATGCACGTTTTTAACCAAAATCCCCAAATCCCAAAATGCGAATCTTGGGCAGAAAAAAATTGGAATTTTTTGCCCAAAAAAGGGAATTTTTGACTCCTAAAAAATGAAATTTTTTTTTGCCCAAAAATGTGAATTTTGAACCGAAAAAAAGGCGAATTTTGAGCCAAAAAACGCAAATTTTGAGCAAAAAAAAAAGAAATTTTTGCCCAAAAAAGGGAATTTTTGACTCTGAAAAATGCAATTTTTCAGCCCAAAAATGCGAATTTTGGGCAGAAAAAAATTGGAATTTTTTGCCCAAAAAAAAGGGCATTTTTGACTCCTAAAAAATATAATTTTTTTACCCAAAACTGTGAATTTTGAACCCAAAAAAAGGCGAATTTTGAACCCAAAAAAGGCAAATTTTGAACTGAAAAACGCAAATTTTGAGCCCCAAAATGCGAATTTTGGGCAGAAAAAAATTGGAATTTTTTGCCCAAAAAAGGGAATTTTTGACTCCTAAAAAATATAATTTTTTTTTTGCCCAAAAATGTGAATTTTGAACCCAAAAAAAGACGAATTTTGAGCTGAAAAACGCAAATTTTGAGCCCAAAAATGAGAATTCTGGGCAGAAAAAAATTGGAATTTTTTGCCTAAAAAAGGGAATTTTTGACTCGGAAAAAATATAATTTTTTTTTGCCCAAAACTGTGAATTTTGAACCCAAAAAAAGGCAAATTTTGAACCAAAAATGCAGATTTTCAGCCCGAAATGCGAATTTGGGCAGAAAAAATTGAATTTTTGCCCAAAAGGAATTTTTGCCCAAAAGGGAATTTTGGACTCCTAAAAATATAATTTTTTTGCCCAAAACTGTGAATTTTGACCCCAAAAAGTGATTTTTTTACCGATGTAAGGCTGCTCCTCCAGCAGGGATTTGATCTCAGCCATTTTGTCCAAGGTCACGGAGAACGCTGAAATGGGGGAAAAAAGGGGGAAATTGGGAAAAAAATTCAAAATTGAAATTTTGGGGATGTTGGGGTTTTTGGGGAAAAAGAAAATTTTTGGGGAAAAGAGAATTTTTTTGGGGAAAAAAGGATTTTTAGGGGAAAAGGGCATTTTTTTTTTTGGGGAAAAAGGGAATTTTGGGGGAAAAAGAAAGATTTTGGGGAAAAAGGTTTTGGAGAAAAATGGGGATTTTGGGAAAAATTGGATTTTTTTGGGGAAAAAGGATTTTGGGAAAAATGATTTTGGGGGAAAATGGGATTTTTTGGGGGAAAGAAGGGCATTTTTTTTGGGAAAAAAGGATTTTGGGGAAAAATAAGGATTTTTTGGGAAAATGGATTTTGGGGAAAAAGGGGTTTTGGGGAGGAAAAGAAATTTTTTTGGGGAAAATGGGATTTTGGGGAAAATGGATTTTGGGGAAAAAAGGAATTTTTAGGAGGGAAAAATGGGATTCGAGGAAATAAATGGGATTTTTTGGGGAAATGGGATTTTTTTATGGGGAGAAAAAGGATTTTTGCAAAAAAAAAGGGATTTTGGAGGGAAAATGGGATTTTGGGGGAAAAGAGGATTTTGGAGAAAAAAAGAAAATATTTTTAGAGAAATAGAGATTTTTGGGAAAAAAAAATGGGGATTTTGGGGGGAAAAAAGGGGATTTTTGGGAGGGGAAATTGGGATTTTTTTGGGGAAATGGGATTTTTTTGGGGAAAAAAGGAATTTTGGGAGAAAAAATTGGGATTTTTTGGGGGGAAAAAAGGAATTTTTGGGGAAAAAAGGAGATTTTGGGGGAAAATGGGATTTTTTTGAGGGGTAAAAAAGGATTTTTGGGAGGAAAAAAGGGATTTTTGGGAAAAAAAACGGATTTTTTTGGGGAAAAAATTGATTTTGGAGGGAAAATGGGATTTTGGGAATGGATTTTTTTGAAAAAAAAAGGGGATTTTGGGGGAAAAAGGAGTAATTTTTTGGGGGAAAAAAGGGGATTTTTTTGAGGAAAAAAAGGGAAATTTTGGGGAAAAAATGGGATTTTTTGGGGAAAAAAAGGGGGAATTTGGGGGAAAAAATGGAATTTTTTGGGGGAAAAATGGGATTTTTTCAGGGTGGAAAAAAGGATTTTTTGGGAAAAAAAGGGGGTTTTTTTGGGAAAAAAAATAGGATTTTTTGGGGGGAAATTGGATTTTTTGGGGGAAAAAAGGGATTTTTTGGGGAGGAAAACAAATTTTTTTGGTGGATAAAAAGGGATTTTTGGGTAAAAAGGGATTTTTGGGAGAAAAAAGGGATTTTTGGGAGAAAAAAGGGATTTTTGGGAAAAAAACGGGGATTTTTTGGGGGGAAAAATGGGATTTTTTTGGGGGTAAAAAGAAGATTGTTTGGGAAAAAAAGGGATTTTTTTGGGAAAAAAATAGGATATTTTGGGGGTAAAAATTAGATTTTTTTGGGACAAAAATGGGATTTTTTTGGGGGGAAATGGGATTTTTTTAGGGGGGAAAAAAGGGATTTTTTTGGGAAAAAAAGGGGAATTTTGGCAAAAAAAAAAGGGATTTTTGGGGGGAAAATGGGATTTTTTTGGGAAAAAAAAAGGGGATTTTTGGGGACAAAAGGGGAAATTTGGGGGAAAAAAATGGGATTTTTTTGAAGAAAAAAAAGAAAATTTTGGGGAAAAAAATGGGATTTTTTGGAAGAAAAATGGGAATTTTGAGTAGAAAAAAAGGAATTTAATGGGGAAAAAAAGGGGAAAAAAAGGGAATTGGAGGGAAGATGGGAATGTGAGGATGATGGGGGATATTATGGGATGGAAGTTGGGGGTTCTGGACTCACTTGCACTCGGCCTCAGCCTTAAAAAATGGGATTTTTGGGGGAAAAAAAGGGAATTTTTTGGGAAAAAAAGGGAATTTTTGGAGGAAAAAATGGGATTTTTTTGGGGGGGAAAATGAGATTTTTTGGGGGGTAAAAAGAAGATTTTTTGTGAAAAAAGGGAGATTTTTTTTGGGAAAAAAATAGGATTTTTTGGGGGGAAAAACTGGATTTTTTTGGGGAAAAAAAGGGAATTTTGGGGGGGAAATGGGGATTTTTTGGGAAAAAAAGGGATTTTTTGGGAGAAAAAAATCGGATTTTTGGGGAAAAAAAGGGGAATTTTTGGAGGAAAAATGGGATTTTTTCAGGGTGGAAAAAGGGATTTTTTGGGAAAAAAAAGGGAATTTTGGAGGGAAAAAAAGGGGATTTTTGGAGGGAAAATGGGATTTTTTTTTGGGAAAAAAAGGGGAATTTTTGGGGAAAAAAAAAGAATTTTGGGGAAAAAATGGTATTTTTGGGGGGAAAAAAAGGGGAATTTTGGGTTAAAAAAGGGGATTTTTTTGGAATAAAAAAAGGGGGATTTTGGGGGAAAAAATGGGGATTTTTGGGGGGGAAAAAAGGAATTTAATGGGGAAAAAAAGGGAAAAAAGGGAATTGGAGGAAAGATGGGAATGTGAGGACGATGGGGGATATTATGGGATGGAAATGGGGGGTTCTGGACTCACTTGCACTCGGCCTCGGCCTTAAAAAATGGGATTTTTGGGGGGGGGAAAAAAGGGATTTTGGGGGAAAAATGGGATTTTTTGGGGTTAAAAAAAGGGGTTTTTTTTGGGAAAAAATTGGGTTTTTGGGGGAAAAAAAAATGGATTTTTTGGGGGAAAATGGGATTTTTTTGAGAGGAAAAAAGGGATTTTTGGGGAAAAAAAAGGGATTTTTGGGGGAAAAATGGGGATTTTTTTGGGGAAAAAAGGGAATTTTGGGGAAAAAATGGGGATTTTTTTTGGGAGAAAAAAAGGGAGAATTTGGGAAAAAAATGGGATTTTTTCAGGGTGGAAAAAGGGATTTTTTGGGAAAAAAAAGGGAATTTTGGAGGGAAAAAAAATGGGATTTTTTTGGGGTAAAAAAAAGAGGGTTTTTTTGGGAAAAAATTGGGTTTTTGGGGGAAAAAAGGGAGAATTTGGGAAAAAAAATGGGATTTTTTCAGGGTGGAAAAAGGGATTTTTTGGGAAAAAAAGGGGAATTTTGGAGGGAAAAAAAATGGGATTTTTTTGGGGAAAAAAGGAATTTTTGGGGGAAAAAAAGCATTTTGGGGAAAAAATGGTATTTTTGGGGGGAAAAAAAGGGGAATTTTGGGTTAAAAAAGAGGATTTTTTTGGAAAAAAAAAAGGGGGATTTTGGGGAAAAAAATGGGGATTTTTGGGGGGGAAAAAAGGAATTTAATGGGGAAAAAAATGGGGAAAAAAGGGAATGGAGGGAAGATGGGAATGTGAGGATGATGGGGGATATTATGGGATGGAAGTTGGGGGTTCTGGACTCACTTGCACTCGGCCTCGGCGTCGGCCTTAAAAAATGGGATTTTTTTGGGGAAAAAAGGGAATTTTGGGGAAAAAAATGGGATTTTTTTGGGGAAAAAAAGGGGAATTTTGGGGAAAAAATGGGATTTTTTTGGGGTAAAAGAAAGGGAAATTTTGGGGAAAAAATGGGATTTTTTTGAGGAAAAAAAAGGGAATTTTGGGGAAAAAATGAGATTTTTTTGAGAAAAAAAAGGGAAATTTTGGGAAAAAAATGGGATTTTTTGGGAGAAAAATGGGAATTTTGAGTAGAAAAAAAGGAATTTTATGGGGTAAAAAATGGGGAAAAAAAGGGAATTGGAGGGAAGATGGGAATGTGAGGATGATGGGGGATATTATGGGATGGAAATGGGGGGTTCTGGACTCACTTGCACTCGGCGTCAGCCTTAAAAAATGGGATTTTTGGGGGAAAAAAAGGGAATTTTGGGGAAAAAATGGGATTTTTTTGGGGTAAAAAAAAGGGGGTTTTTTGGGAAAAAATGGATTTTTGGGGGGAAAATGGGATTTTTTTGAGGGGAAAAAAGGGATTTTTGGGGAAAAAAAAGGGATTTTTGGGGGAAAAATGGTGATTTTTTTGGGGAAAAAAGGGAATTTTGGGGAAAAATGGGGATTTTTTTTGGGGAGAAAAAAGGGAGAATTTGGGAAAAAAAAATGGGATTTTTTCAGGGTGGAAAAAGGGATTTTTTGGGAAAAAAAAGGAAATTTTGGAGGGAAAAAAAATGGGATTTTTTGGGGGAAAAAAGGGATTTTTGGGGAAAAAATGGAGATTTTGGGGGAAAAAAGGGGATTTTTTTGGGGGGAAAATTGGGAATTTTTAGGGGGGAAAATGGGAATTGGAGGGGAAATGGGAATGTGAGGATGATGGGGATATTATGGGATGGAAATGGGGGTTCTGGACTCACTTGCACTGGCCTCAGCCTTAAAAATGGGATTTTGGGGAAAAAAGGAATTTGGGGGAAAATGGGATTTTGGGGGAAAAAAAAGGGAAATTTTGGGGAAAAAATGGGATTTTTTGGAAGAAAAATGGGAATTTTGAGTAGAAAAAAAGGAATTTAATGGGGAAAAAATGGGAAAAAAAGGGAATTGGAGGGGAAATGGGAATGTGAGGATGATGGGGGATATTATGGGATGGAAGTTGGGGGTTCTGGACTCACTTGCACTTGGCCTCGGCCTTAAAAAATGGGATTTTTTGGGGGGGAAAAAAGGGAATTTGGGGGGAAAAATGGGATTTTTTGGGGGAAAAAAAGGGGGAATTTTGGGGAAAAAAATGGGATTTTTTTGAGGAAAAAAAGGAAAATTTTGGGGAAAAAAATGGGATTTTTTGGAAGAAAAATGGGAATTTTGAGTAGAAAAAAAGGAATTTAATGGGGAAAAAAATGGGGAAAAAAGGGAATTGGAGGGAAGATGGGAATGTGAGGATGATGGGGGATATTATGGGATGGAAGTTGGGGGTTCTGGACTCACTTGCACTCGCCTCAAGTCGGCCTTGGCTGTGGTGTAGAGACCCCTGAGCTTGGTCCTGTAATAGGGAGAAACTGGGGGGCAAAAAACGAAAATTAATATTTTTGGAAAGGTTCTGAAAATGTTAGAATTGAAGGAAAAAAATTAAAATTTAATGAAGAAATAAATTTTTTAATGTTACTTTTGTTTTCTGTCTGCATCCGCTCGTGGGTTTTCTGGATGTTGAGCAGGTTGTGCTCGCTGCGGGATCGCTCCTCCTGGGGGAAAAAATGGGAAATTTGGGGGAAATTTGGGGGTTTGGGAGGGGAAAAATTCAGATTTTTGGGGGGAAAAGTTGGGGGGATTGGGGGGAAAAAGTTGGGGAGAAATGGGGAAAATTTGGGGGTTTTTGAGGGAAAATCGAGGAATAAAATGGAAAAAAATTGGGATTTTTCGAGGGAAAATTTGGGGGTTTTTGAGGAAAAATTGGTGATTTTTGGGGGGAAAATTGGGGAAAAAAGGAAAAAATTTGAGGATTTTTTGTTGGAAAAGTTGGGGATTTAAGAAGGAAAAATGGAGGGAAAATTGGGGAAAAAAAGGAAAAAAATTGGGATTTTTTGGGGGAAAAATTGGGGATTATTGAGGGAAAATCGAGGAATAAAATGGAAAAAATTTGGGATTTTTTTTTGAGGAAAATTGGTGATTTTTGGGGGAAAAGTGAGGGAAAATTTGGGGTTTTTTGAGGAAAAATTGGTGATTTTTGGGGGGAAAAGTGAGGGAAAATTGGGGAAAAAAGGAAAAAATTTGGGATTTTTGGGGGGAAAATTTGGGGATTTTTGAAGGAAAACTGAGAATTTTTAAAGAAAAAAAATCAGGATTTTTGGAGGGAAAATTGGAGATTTTAGAAGGAAAAATGAAGAGGAAACTGGGGGAAAAAAGGAAAAAAATTGGGATTTTTTGGGGGGAAAAATAAAATGGAAAAATTTGGGATTTTTCGAGGGAAAATTTGGGGATTTTTGAGGAAAAATTGGGGATTTTTGAGGGAAAATTGAGGGAAAATTGAGGAATAAAAAGGAAAAAAATTGGGATTTTTCGAGGGAAAATTTGGAGATTTTTGGGGGGAAAAATGGGGGAAAATTGGGGAAAAAAGGAAAAAATTTGAGGATTTTTGGAGGGAAAATTTGGGGATTTAAGAAGGAAAAAGGGAGGGAAAATTGGGGAAAAAAAGGAAAAAAATTGGGATTTTTTTGGGGAAAAATTGGGGATTTTTGAGGGAAAATCGAGGAATAAAATGGAAAAAATTTGGGATTTTTCGAGGGAAAATTTTGGGATTTCTGAGGCAAAATTGGTGATTTTTGAGGGGAAAAATGAGGGAAAACGGGGAAAAAAGGAAAAAATTTCAGGATTTTTGGAGGGAAAATTTGGGGATTTAAGAAGGAAAAAAAGGAGGGAAAATTGAGGAAAAAAAGGAAAAAAATTGGGATTTTTTCGGGGAAAAATTGGGGATTTTTGAGGGGAAAATCGAGGAATAAAATGGAAAAAATTCGGGATTTTTCGAGGGAAAATTTGGGGATTTTTGAGGAAAAAATTGCTGATTTTTGGGGGGAAAAATGAGGGAAAATTGGGGGAAAAAGGGAAAAAATTGGGGATTTTTGGGGGGAAAATTTGGGGAGTTTTGAAGGAAAATTGAGAATTTTTAAAGAAAAAAAAATCAGGATTTTTGGACGGAAAATTGGAGGTTTTAGAAAGAAAAATGAAGAGGAAATTGGGGAAAAAAAGGAAAAAAATTGGGATTTTTTTGGGGAAAAATTGGGGATTTTTGAGGGAAAATCGAGGAATAAAATGGAAAAAATTTGGGATTTTTCGAGGGAAAATTTTGGGATTTCTGAGGAAAAATTGGTGATTTTTGAGGGGAAAATTGAGGGAAAATTGGGGAAAAAAGGAAAAAATTTCAGGATTTTTTGTTGGAAAATTTGGGGATTTAAGAAGGAAAAATGGAGGGAAAATTGGGGAAAAAAAGGAAAAAAATTGGGATTTTCTGGGGGAAAAATTGGGGATTTTTGAGGAAAATCGAGGAATAAAATGGAAAAAATTTGGGATTTTTCGAGGGAAACTTTGGGGATTTCTGAGGAAAAATTGGTGATTTTTGGGGGGAAAAGTGAGGGAACATTGGGGAAAAAAGGAAGAAAATTGGGATTTTTTTGGGGAAAAATTGGGGATTATTAAGGGAAAATTGAGGAATAAAATGGAAAAAATTTGGGATTTTTCGAGGGAAAATTTGGGGATTTTTGAGGAAAAATTGGTGATTTTTGGGGGGAAAATGGAGGGAAAATTGGGGAAAAAAGGAAAAAATTTCAGGATTTTTTGTTGGAAAATTTGGGGATTTAAGAAGGAAAATTTGAGGGAAAATTGGGGAAAAAAAGGAAAAAAATTGGGATTTTTGGGGGGAAAAATTGGGGATTTTTGAGGGAAAATCAAAGAATAAAATGGAATAAATTTGGGATTTTTCGAGGGAAAATTTGGGGATTTTTGAGGAAAAATTGGTGATTTTTGGGGGGAAAAATGAGGGAAAATTGGGGAAAAAAGGAAAAAAAATCAGGATTTTTTGAGGGAAAATTTGGGGAATTTTGAGGGAAAAACTGGTGATTTTTGAGGGGAAAATTGGGGTTTTTTTAAGAAAAAAAAAAAGGAAATTTCTGAGGAAAAAAAACCGGATTTTTGACAGAAAAATTGGAAATTTTTGAGTGGGAAATCAGGGGTTTTTGGGAGAAAAATTGGGGATTTTTGAGACAAAAAACGGAGATTTCTGAAGGGAAAAAATTGGGATTTTTGAAAATAAAATTGGGGATTTCCGTGGGAAAAATTAAGATTTTTTTTTTAGGAAAAAATTGGTTATATTTGGGCGGAAATCTGGGATTTTTGGAGTTCGGGAGGGAAAAAAGGTGATTTTTGAAGAAAAATGACGGGAAAGGGGAAAATCCGTTATGAAAAAGAGGCGATTTTTGAGGAGAAATTTGGGATTTGGGGGTTTTTTTAGGGGAAATTTGGGGGTTTTTGGGGTCCGTGAGGGAAAAAAAGGTGAATTTTGAGGGGATTTTTTTAACGTTTCGTGAGGGGAAATAGCGGGATCGGTGCGGCCTAATGGGGGAAAAGCGGATCGGGGATGGGAAGGGGAAATCCTAAAATAAATTTTAAAAGAAAATAAAAAGCAAAAAGCGCAAAAATCCGGTACCTGCGTCTGTTTAATGAGTTGGTGCAGCTCCCCCAGCAGCTCCGCGATGCGGGAATCGGCCGAAACCAGCGCCATGATCGGAGAATAAAACGGGGATGAATG
>JAREIS010001839.1:0-17251 GCA_030060385.1 Muscicapa striata striata | reverse complement strand
ATTTTTTTTTTCCCCCCCCCTTTTTCCCTTTTTCCCCTGTCCCCATTCCACTTTCCTGACCCTTTTCCCACTTTTCCCTAACCCCTTTTCCCACTTTTCCCTCCCCATTCCCCTTTTTTCCTGACCCTTAATTCCCATTTTCTCCCCCTTTCCCACTTTTGTCCCCATTATGTTTCCTAACCCCTTTTTCCCCTTTTCCCTGTCCCCATTCCTTTTCCTGACCTTTTCCCTTTTTCCCTAACTCCTTTTCCCATTTTCCCACCCTTTCCCATTTTTCTCTCCCCTTTTCCCCCTTTTCCCTGTCCCTTTTCCCCTTTCCCTTCCCCATTCCCACTTTTCCCCAACTCCTTTTCCCACTTTTCCCCAACTCCTTTTCCCATTTTTTCCCTGCCCCCATTCCCATATTTCCCTGACCCTTTTCCCACTTTTCCTAACTCCTTTTCCTATTTTCCCACCCTTTCCCCATTTTTCTCTCTCCCTTTCCCCATTTTCCCCTGTCCCCATTCCCAATTTCCCTGACCCTTTTCCACTTTTCCCCAACTCCTTTTCCCACTTTTCCCTGTCCCCATTCCCCTTTTTCCCTGTCCCCATTCCCTTTTCCCTGACCCCTAATTCCCATTTTCCTTCTGCATTCCCAGAAGGGGGCGCTCGAGCTCCGCAGCTCCAGGCTCGCAGCCCCACCCTCCGCCCGCGCCGCGATTCAGCCGGAACCACATTCCCACATTTCCCAGCAGCATTCCCACATTTCCCAGATTCCCAATTTCCAGCAGCATTCCCACCTTCCCAGGCATTCCCAATTTCCCAGCCCACCGGTTGCTGCCTGGTGTCCAAACGGCCGAGAAGTTGGGCGGGAAATTGCACGGAACCGCCCACCTGCTCTACAAGTGACTGGAAAAATCCTGGAATTTGGGGAAAATTCCCGAATTACATGGAAAAATCCAATTTATGATGGAAAAGTTCCCAAGTTGTGTCGAGAACAATTATAATTTATGGGAATTCCCAGAAACCCCATAGGAAAATCCTGAATTCTCACAAAAAATCTGGAATTTCACAGAAAAAAACAAAATTCTCAATAAAAATCCTGGAATTTCAAGAAAACTGGAAATTTTTTCAATAGAAAAATCCTGGAATCCTCCAGGAAAACAATTCCGGGGAAAAATTCCCGAATTCATGGAAAAATCCTAATTTATGATGGAAAAGTTGAGTTTGTGTAGAAATATTATAATTTATTGGAATTCCCAGAAATTCATAGGAAAATCCGAATTATCACCAAAAATCCTGTAATTTTAATAGAAAAATCCTGAATTTTCAATGGAAAAATTCTGAATTCCCATGGAAAGATCACAGAGTTCACATGGAAAAATCCTGGAATTTATGATGGAAAAGTTAAGTTTTGTCAGAACATATTACAATTTATGTAGGAATTCCCAGAAATCTTGATAAAATTCCTGGAATTATCACAAAAAATTCTGGAATTCTCACAGAAAAATCCTGAATTTTCAATGAAAAATTCCGGGAATTCTCCAAAAATTCTGGAATTCCACTGAAATCCTGGAATTCAAGAAAGATTCCAAATTCTCACAGAAAATCCTAATTGTCACAGAAAAACCTGGAATTTAATAAAAATTCCTGGAATTCTCACAAAATCCCAGAATTCTGGGAAAAATTGCTGGAATTCCATGGAAAAATCACAGTTCATGAAAATTCTGAATTCACAGGAAGAATTCTGGAATTGTCTGAAAAATCTGGAATTTCAATAGAAAAATTTACAAATTTAAGAAAAAATCTTTGAAATTCCTGTGGAAAAGAATTTCCCAGGATTCATCAGGAAATTCCTGGAATTAACACTGAAAAATCCTCAAATCCCACAGTCTGAAAAATCCCCAATTAGAAAATTCCCAGAAATCCCAGGACATTCCCAAAATCTCCCCAGAATTCCCAACGAGAATTCCCAAAAAAATTCAGAAAATTCCCAGTGAGAATTCCCAAAATTCTAGAAAATTCCCAAGTATCTCCCAGAATTTCCAAAATCCCCAGAATTCCCAGTGAGAATTCCCAAAATTCAGAGAATTCCTAAAATCCCAGAGAATTCCCAAAATCCTAGAAAATTCCCATTTACCTCCAGAATTCTGTTTTCCCAACATTTGTCCTAGAAATCTCTGTAGAATTCCCAACTTTTATCCCAAAAATCCCCAAAAATAAAATTTCCTGAATCCTCCAATCCCCCCTCCGGGCAGGAAATCCCAAAAATTCCTGAAATTCCCAAAATTCCTCAAACTCCCAGGAAAATTTGGGATTTGGGAGAAGGAGATCAGGGTTGGGAATTTCGGGAATTTTTTAGTTTTCCCAAAATTTTTCCCAAATTTTTTCCAAAATCAGGATCCTGCTCCTCACGGCTCTGAGTGTTTTTTTTTTTTTTGGGGAAATTTGGGGGTGGGGAGGAGGAGGAGGAAGGGTGGGGGAGGCAGGGGGAATTCCCAAAAAATCTGGGAAAGGATTCTCAGAATTCCCACAAAAAAAAAAAAAAATTCCAGCAAAAGAAAAAAATTTCCCAAAATCCCCAAAAATCCCCAAAATTCTAAAATTCCCAAAAATTTAAAATATTTCCCCCAAAATTTCTCCAAAATCCCAAAAATTCACCAAAATCCCCCAAAATTCCTAAGAATTCATAAATTCCCAAAACATTCCCCCACAATTTCCCACACATTCCCAAAATAAAAATTCCCCAAAATTCCCAAAATTTTCCCAAAAAATCCAAAAATTCACCAAAAGAAATTTAAAAATCCCCAAAATTCTAAAATTTCCCCATTAATTCCCAAATAATTCCCCAAAATTCCCAAAATTCAAAAATCCAAAAAATCCCCAAAATTCCCAAAATAATTCCTCAAAATTCCAAAAATTCCCCCAAAAAATCCTAGAATTTCAAAATTCCCAAAATAATTCCCAAAATTCCTAAAATTCCAATGAAATTCCCAAAAAGTTCCCAAAACACCCCAAAAAATCCCCAAAAATTCCCCCAAAATTTCCCAAAAAATCCCAAAATTCCCCAAAAAATCCCAAAATATTCCCCAGAAATCCAAAAATTCCCAAAATCCCAAATTTTTCCCAAAATCTCCCAAATTCCTTGAAAATCCCCCAAAACATTCCTGAAAATTCCCCCCAAAATCTCCCCAAAAATTCCCCAAAAAATTCCAAAATATTCCTGAAAATTTCTCCCAGAATTCCAAAATTTTCTCTCAAAATTCCAAAATATTCCCAAAAATCTCCATAATTCCCAAAAAATCCCCAAATTTCTCCCAAAACATTCCCTAAAATTTCTCCCAAAATTTTCAAAAAATCCCAAAATTTTTTTCCCAAAATTTCAAAATATTCCCTAAAATTTCTCCCAAAAATTTCCAATTTCTTAAAAATCCCAAATTTTCCTCCAAAATCTCCCCCAAAACATTCCCAAAAATTTCTCCCAAAAAATTCCCAAATTTTTCCCAAAATTCCCCCAAAACCCCAAATTTTTCCCCCTAAATTTTCCCCCAAAATTCCCAGATTTCCCCCCAAAATTCCCTCCCAAAATATTCCCAAAAATTCCTCCCAAAATTCCCAATTTTTTTCCCAAAACCCCAAATTTTCCCCCCGAAATTCCGGAATTTCCCGCTGAGATTTCCGGGAATGCTTTGGGCAGGTTCCAAATCCACGACTTTTATTTGGGAATTTTGGGAATTTTTGGGAATTTTGGGAATGTTTAACGGTTGGATTTGGCCACACGCTCCAGCTCGTCCTTCTTCTTGATGGCGTAGGAGTTGGAGGAGCCCTGGGAAAAAAAATGGGAATTTTTGGGAATTCTGGGTGGGATTTTTGGGAATTCTGGGTGGGATTTTTGGGAATTCTGGGTGGGATTTTTGGGAATTTGTGGAGGAATTCTGGGTGGGATTTTTGGGAATTCTGGGTGAAATTTTTGGGAATTTGTGGGAGAAATTCTGGGTGGGAATTTTGGGAATTACAGGTGGAATTTTGGGAATTGTGGGTGGGATTTTTGGGGAATTGGGGGTGAGAATTGTGGGAATTGTGGGTGGGAATTTTGGGAATTTCGGTGGGAATTTTGGGTGGAACTTTTGGTGGAATTTTGGGAATTGTGGGAGGGAATTTTGGGAGAGATTTTTGGGAATTTGGGGTGGGAATTTTGGCAATTGGGGGTGGAATTTTGGGAGAGAATTTTGGGAATTTTGGGTGGAATTTTGGGAATTGTGTGAGGGATTTTGGGAATTCTGGGTGAAATTTTTGGGAATTTTTGGGAGGAATTCTGGGTGGGAATTTTGGGTGGGAATTTTGGCAATTTGGTGGAATTGTTGGGAATTGTGTGTGGGATTTCGGGAATTGGGGGTGGAATTTTGGGAAGGAATCTTGGGAACTGTGGGTGAGAATTTTTGGGAATTGTGGGTGGAATTTTTGGAATTGAGGCTGGGATTTTGGGTGGAATTTTTGGTGGAATTTTGGGAATTCTGGGTGAAATTTTTGGGAATTTTGGGCGGGAATTTTGGGTGGAATTTTTGGGAATTGTGGGTGTGGAATTTTGGGAATTGTGGGTGGGAATTTTTGGGAATGGTGGGTGGAATTTTTGGGAATTGTGGGTGGGAATTTTTGGGAATTGCCTGTGGAACTTTTGGGAATTGTGGTAGGAATTTTGGGTGGAATTTTTGCAAACGGTGTGTAGGATGTTGGGAATTTTTGGGAATAGTGTGTGGGAACCTTGGGAACACTGGGAATTTTGGGAATTCTGGGAATGCTGGGAACGCTGGGAACGTTGAGAATGCTGGGAACGCTGGCAATTTTGGGAATTCTGGGAACGCTGGGAATGTCGGGAACGCTGGGAACCTTGGGAACGTTGGGAATGCTGGGAATGCTGAGAATTTTGGGAACTCTGGGAACATTGGGAACGTTGGGAATGCTGGGGATTTTGGGAACGTTGAGAATGTTGGGAATGTTGGGAACCTTGGGAACGCTGGGAATTTTGGGAATTCTGGGAACTCTGGGAATGTTGGGAACCTTGGGAATGCTGGAAATGCTGGGAATTTTGGGAACTCTGGGAAGATTGGAAATGCTGGGAATGCTGGGAACGTTGGGAACCTTGGGAATGCTGGGAACGCTGGGGATTTCGGGAATGTTGGGAATGCTGGGAATGTTGGGAACGTTGGGAATGCTGGAAACGCTGGGAATTTTGGGAACGTTGGGAATTTTGGGAACTCTGGGAACGTTGGGAATGCTGGGGATTTTTGGGAATGTTGGGAACGCTGGGAACGCTGACAATTTTGGGAACTCTGGGAACGTTGGGAATGCTGGAAATGCTGGGAATTTTGGGAACTCTGGGAATGTTGGGAATGCTGGGAACGCTGTGAATTTTGGGAACTCTGGGAACGTTGGGAATGCTGGAAATGCTGGGAATTTTGGGAACTCTGGGAACATTGGGAATGTTGGAAATGCTCGGAATTTTGGGAACATTGGGAACCTTGGGAATACTGGGAACGCTGGGAATTTCGGGAATGTAGGGAACGCTGGGAATTCTGGGAATGCTGGGAATTCTGGGAACTCTGGGAACCCTGGGAATGCTGGAAATGCTGGGAATTTTGGGAACTCTGGGAACATTGGGAATGTTGGAAATGCTGGGAACGCTGGGAACGTTGAGAATGTTGGGAACCTTAGGAACACTGGGAATGTTGGGAACGCTGGGAATGTTGGGAACGTTGGGAATGCTGGGAATTTTAGGAACGTTGGGAACCTTGGGAATGTTGGGAATTTTGGGAATTCTGGGAACGCTGGGAATGTTGGAAATTCTGGGAACGTTGGGAACGCTGGGAGCCTTGGGAACGTTGGGAATGTTGGGAATGCTGGGAATGTTGGGAACTCTGGGAACTCTGGGAACGTTGGGAACTCTGGGAACATTGGGAACGTTGGGAATGCTGGGAATTTCGGGCCTGTGGCTGACCTTGGCAGCGTTGATGAGCTCGTCCGCCAGGCACTCGGCGATGGTCTTGATGTTCCTGAAGGCGGCTTCGCGCGCCCCCGTGCACAGCAGCCAGATGGCCTGGGGGGAAAACCGGGAATTCCGGGAATTCCGGGAAAATCCGAGAATTCCGGGAGAAAAACAGGGAATCCTGATAAAACTCTGGGGGAAATTCCGGGGTTTCAAGGGAAAATTTGGGAGTTTCGGGGGGAAATTCTTGAGTTCTGGGGGGAATGCAGTAGGGAAATATTTTGGGAATTCTGGGAATCTTGGGAACTGAATTGTGAGAAAATTTGGGCATTTTGGGAAAAAAAATGGGGAATTCTGATAAAAATTCTGGGGGAAATTCGGGGGTTTCAAGGGAAAATTCCTGAGTTTTGGGGGAAAATTCCTGAGTTTTGGGGGGAAATTCTTGCGTTTTGGGGGGAACACAATGGGGAAATATTTTGGGAATTCTGGAAATCCTGGGAACTGAATTGTGGAAAATTTGGGAATTTTGGGAAAAAAACGGGGAATTCTGATAAAATTTTGGGGGAAATTCGGGGGTTTCAAGGGAAAATTTAGGAGCTTTGGAGGGAAATTTCTGAGTTTTGGGGGGAAATTTCTGAGTTTTGGGGGAAATGCAGCGGGGAAATATTTTGGGAATTTTAGGAATCTTGGGAACTGAATTGCGGGAAGGAATTCTGGGAAAATTTGGGAATTTTGGGAAAAAAATGGGGAATTCTGATAAAAACTGTGGGGGAAATCGGGGGTTTTAAGGGAAAATTTGGGAGTTTTTGGGGGAAATTCCTGAGTTTTGGGGGGAATGCAGCAGAGAAATATTTTGGGAATTCTGGGAATCTTGGGAACTGAATTGTGGGAATTATTGGAATTGTGGGAATGGTGAGAATTCTGGGAATTGTTGGGAATTTTGGAATTTTTGGGAATTCTCACCTGGTTCACCCTCCTGAGGGGGAACACATGAACAGGGGCTCTGAATGGGGGAATAACTTTGGGAATTCTGGGAATTTTAGGAATTGAAGTGTAGGAATTTTTTTGGGAAATTCTGGGAATGTTGGGAATATTGGGATTTGTGGGAATTTCAGGAATTTTGGGAATTCTCACCTGGTTCACCCTCCTGAGGGGGGGAACACATCGACCACAGCCGGGAATGTGAGAATTGTGGGAATAACTTTGGGAATTTTGGGAATTGAAGGGTGGGAACTTTTTGGGAAATTCTGAGAATGTTGGGAATATTGGGATTTGTGGGAATAGTAGGAATTTTGGGAATTCTCACCTGGTTGACCCTCCTGAGGGGGAACACATGGACAGGGGCTGCAAATGGGGGAATTACTTTGGGAATTCTGGGAGTTTTGGGAATTGTAACTGTGGAAATTTTTTGGGGGGAATTCTGGGAATTTTAGGAATAATAAGAGTTTTGGGAATAGTAGGAATTTTGGGAATAGCAGGAATTTTGGGAACAGCAGGAATTTTGGGAATTCTCACCTGGTTCACCCTCCGGGGGGGGGGGGGACACACCGACCACAGCCGGGAATGTGAGAATTGTAGGAATAACTTTGGGAATTTTTGGAATTGAAGTGTGGGAATTTTTTTGGGAAATTCTGGGAATGTTGGGAATGTTGGGAAGGGTGGGAATTTTGGGAATTCTCACCTGGTTGACCCTCCTGAGGGGGGACACATCCACGGCCTGCCTGCGCACGGTGCCGGCGCGGCCGATCCGGGTGGAATCTTCCCGGGGCCCGGAGTTGATGATGGCATTCACCAGCACCTGCAGGGGGTTCTGAAAAAAACACAATCCCCAAAAAAAAAAAAAAAAATTCCATAGGGGAAGTAAAAAAAAATTACCCCCAAAAAAAAAAAAATCCCAGAAAAAACAGGGAAAAAATTCACTTTAAGGTAAAAAATTCGCGGTTAAATCCTAAAATCGCCCAAAAAATGCTCAAATTTTCCCCAAAAAATTCTTTTTAAACCCTTCTGGATTCCAAAAAATTTTCCTGAATCCCAAAAAAACTCAGAGTTTTTTTTGTATCCCAAAAGTTACCAAATTTTCCTGCAGGATCCCAATATTCTCCCTGAATTGCCAAAAAATTCTCTCCGGAATCCCAGAATTGCTGTTTGGTTTTTAGCAGCACCTACAGAAAGCTCTGGAAAAACACAAACCAGGCCACAATTCCCAAAAAAAATTTAAAAATTCATGGGGGAATTCCCAAAAAAAAATTCCCCCCAAAATCCCGAAAAAATTCCAGGAAAAACAGGGAAAAAATTCACTTTAAGGTGAAAAATTCACGGTTAAATTCTAAAAAAAAAAAAGCCCCAAAAAATTCTCAAATTTTACCCAAAAAATTATTTTTAAATTCTTCTGGATCCTAAAAAATTTTCCTGAATCCCAAAAAAACTCAGAGTTTTTTTTCTCTATCCCAAAAATATCCAAATTTTCCTGCAGGATCCCAAAATTCTCCCTGAATTTCTAAAAAATTCTCTCCAGAATCCCAGAATTGCTGTTTGGTTTTTAGCAGCACCTACAGAAAGCTCTGGAAAAACACAAACCAGGCCACAATTCCCAAAAAAAATTTAAAAATTCATGGGGGAATTCCCAAAAAAAATTCCCCCCAAAATCCCGAAAAAATTCCAGGAAAAACAGGGAAAAAATTCACTTTAAGGTGAAAAATTTGCGGTTAAATGCTAAAAAAACGCCCAAAAAATGCTCAAATTTTCCCTAAAAAATTGTTTTTAAACTCTTCTGGATTCCAAAAAATTTTCCTGAATCCCAAAAAAACTCAAAGTTTTTTTTCTCTATCCCAAAAATATCCAAATTTTCCTGCAGGATCCCAAAAATTCTCCCTGAATTGCCAAAAAATCCCCTCCAGAATCCCAGAATTGCTGTTTGGTTTTTAGCAGCACCTACAGAAAGTTCTGCAAAAACACAAACCAGGCCACAATTCCCCAAAAAAAAAAAATAAAGTTTCATGGAGGAATTCCCAAAAAAAATTCCCCCCAAAATCCCCCAAAAAATCCCAGAAAAAACAGGGAAAAAATTCACTTTAAGGTGAAAAATTCACGGTTAAATTCTAAAAAAAACGCCCCAAAAAATCCTCAAATTTTACCCAAAAAATTCTTTTTAAACTCTTCTGGATCCTAAAAAATTTTCCTGAATCCCAAAAAAACTCAGAATTTTTTTTCTCTATCCCAAAAAAATCACAATTTCCCCCAAAAAATTAATCCTGATTTACCCCCTAAAAACCCCATTTTCCCTCCCAAAAATCCCATTTTTCCTTGTAAAAAAATCCAAATTTTTCCTCTTCAAAACTCCACTCTGCCAAGGATGTTTTTCCCTAAAAAATCTTATTTTTCATCCTAAAAACTCCATTTCTTCCCCCAAAAAACTCCATTTTTCCAACGATTTATTCCCCCAAAAATGTAATTTTTTCCCTGAACAAAACCCCTTTTTTCCCCGATAAAATCCCATTTTTTCCTCTAAAACCCCCATTTTTCCTCCTAGAAAATCCATTTTTCTTCCTAAAAATCCCATTTTTTCTCCTAAAAAATCCCATTTTTCCCTCTTAAAAACTCCATTTTGCCAATGATGTTTTCCCCTAAAAAAACCCCATTTTCCTCCCATTTTCCCCTCTAAAAATCCACTTTTTCCAACGATTTCTTCTCTATTTTTTCCCCAAATAATCCCATTTTTTTTCCCCCTAAAAATCCCATTTTCCCAAGGATCTTTCCCCCTAAAAATCCCATTTTTCCTCCTAAAAATCCCATTTTTGAAAGGATTATTCTCCTTCTTTTTACCCTTAAGAACCTCATTTTTCTCCCTTAAAAATCCCCTTTTTCCCCCGAAAAACCCCATTTTTACTCCTAAAAACTTCATTTTCCCCCCATTTTTCCCCGTAAAAATCCCATTTTTTGCCCTAAAAATCCCATTTTTCTCCCTAAAAACTCCATTATTCCAACCATTTTTTTCCCCAAAAATCAAATTTTTTTCCCCGAAAAAAACTCCTTTTTTCCCCCGATAAATCCCATTTTTTCCTCTAAAACCCCCATTTCTCCACCTAAAAAATCCTTTTTTCCCTCTTTAAAAACTCCATTTTGCCCACAATGTTTCCCCCTAAAAACTCCATTTTTCCAATTCTATTCTGCTCTATTTTTCCCCTGAAAAACTCCATATTTTCCAGTAACTTCTTCCTCATTTTACCACCTAAAAATCCCATTTTTTGCCATTAAAATCCCATTTTCCCAATGATTCTTCCCCCTAAAAAACCCATTTTACCTCCTAAAAACCCCATTTTTTCCCCCTAAAATCTCCGTATTTCCAACCATTTCTTCCCCATATTCCCCCCTAAAACCTCGATTTTTTCCTTCATTTTTCCCTGTAAAAATCCCATTTTTTCCCCCTAAAAACTCCATTTTTTTCCCGATTTTCTCCATTTTTTTTTCCAAAATTCCCATTTTTTCCCCCCAAATCCCAAATTTTCATTTCCCCACCTCCCCGGTGAGCAGCTGGATGATCTCCAAGCTGAGCTTGACCATCCTGACCCTCATCAGCTTCTTCCCATTATTCCTCCCAAAACCCCCATTTTTCCCTAAAAACCCCATTTTCCTCCCATTTTCCCCTCTAAAAATCCACTTTTTCCAACGATTTCTTCTCTATTTTTTCCCCAAATAATCCCATTTTTTTCCCCCTAAAAATCCCATTTTCCCAAGGATCTTTCCCCCTAAAAATCCCATTTTTCCCCCTAAAATTCCCATTTTTGAAAGGATTATTCTCCTTCATTTTACCCTTAAGAACCTCATTTTTCTCCCTTAAAAATCCCCTTTTTCCCCCTAAAAACCCCATTTTTACTCCTAAAAACTTCATTTTCCCCCCGTTTTTCCCCGTAAAAATCTTATTTTTTTCCCCCTAAAAACCCCATTTTTTTCCCGATTTTCTCCATTTTTTTTCCCAAAAACCCCATTTTTTTTTTCCAAAAACCCCAAATTTTCCCCAACTTTTCCTTTCCCCACCTCCCCGGTGAGCAGCTGGATGATCTCCAAGCCGAGCTTGACCATCCTGACCCTCATCAGCTTCTGCCCATTATTCCCCCTAAAACCCCCATTTTTCCAAGGATTTTTCCCCATAAAAATCTCATTTTTCCAATTATATTCTGCTCTATTTTTCCCCTGAAAAACTCCATATTTTCCAGTAACTTCTTCCTCATTTAACACCTAAAAATCCCATTTTTTGCCATTAAAATCCCATTTTCCCAATGATTCTTCCCCCTAAAAACCCCATTTTACCTCCTAAAAACCCCATTTTTTCCCCCTAAAATCTCCATATTTCCAACGATTTCTTCCCCATATTCCCCCCTAAAACCTCGATTTTTCCTCCATTTTTCCCTGTAAAAATCCCGGTTTTTCCCCCTAAAAACTTTATTTTTTCCCCGATCTTCTCCATTTTTTTTCCAAAAACCCCATTTTTTTTTCCCAAATCCCAAATTTTCCTTTCCCCACCTCCCCAGTGAGCAGCTGGATGATCTCCAAGCCGAGCTTGACCATCCTGACCCTCATCAGCTTCTTCCCATTGTTCCCCCTAAAAAACCCATTTTTCCAACAATTTCTTCTCTATTTTTTTCCCCAAATAATCCCATTTTTTTCCCCTTAAAAATCCCATTTTTCCAAGGATCTTTCTCCCTAAAAATCCGATTTCCCCCCTCATTTTTTCCCCTAAAAATTCTACTTTTTCCTCCATTTTCCCCTGTAAAAATCCCATTTTTCTCCCCCTAAAAACCCCATTTTTTTTCGATTTTCTCCATTTTTTTTTCCCAAAACCCCTTTTTTTTTTTTCCAAAACCCCAAATTTCCCCCAACTTTACCTTTCCCCACCTCCCGGTGAGCAGCTGGATGATCTCCAAGCTGAGCTTGACCATCCTGACCCTCATCAGCTTCTTCCCATTGTTCCCCCTAAAAAACCCATTTTCCCAAGGATTTTTCCCCATAAAAATCTCATTTTTCCAATTATATTCTGCTCTATTTTCCCCCTGAAAAACTCCATATTTTCCAGTAACTTCTTCCTCATTTTACCACCTAAAATTCCCTTTTTTTGCCATTAACACCCCGTTTTTCCAATGATTCTTCCCCCTAAAAAACCCATTTTACCTCCTAAAAACCCCATTTTTTCCCCCTAAAATCTCCATATTTCCAACGATTTCTTCCCCATATTTCCCCCTAAAACCTCGATTTTTCCTCCATTTTTCCCTGTAAAAATCCTGTTTTTTCCCCCTAAAAACCCCATTTTTTTCCTGATTTTCTCCAATTTTTTTTTCCAAAATTCCCATTTTTTCCCCCCAAATCCCAAATTTTCCTTTCCCCACCTCCCCGGTGAGCAGCTGGATGATCTCCAAGCCGAGCTTGACCATCCTGACCCTCATCAGCTTCTTCCCATTGTTCCCCCTAAAAAACCCATTTTTTCAACGATTTCTTCTCTATTTTTTCCCCCAAATAATCCCATTTTTTTCCCCTTAAAAATCCCATTTTTCCAAGGATCTTTCTCCCTAAAAATCCGATTTCCCCCCTCATTTTTTCCCCTAAAAATTCTACTTTTTCCCCATTTTTCCCTGTAAAAATATCGTTTTTTCCCCCTAAAAACCCCATTTTTTTCCCGATTTTCTCCATTTTTTTTTCCAAAATTCCCATTTTTTTTCCCCAAATCCCAACTTTTCCTTTCCCCACCTCCCCGGTGAGCAGGTGGATGATCTCGAAGGCGTGCTTGACGATCCTGACCGTCATCAGCTTCTTGCCATTGTTCCTGCCGTGCATCATCATGGAGTTGGTGAGGCGCTCCACGATGGGGCACTGCGCCTTGCGGAACCGCTTGGCCGCGTAACGCCCGGCCGAATGGGGCAGGTACTTGGCGTATTTCTCCTTCACTGCGATGTAATCCTGGAATTTTGGGAATTGCAGGAAATTTGGGATCAGATTTGGGGTCATAACCAAAAAAAAATCCCGAAATTCCAGCTCAAAATCTCATTAAAATCCAAATATTTTTGCCCCTGTAACGCCCGGCAGAATGGGGCAGGTACTCGGCGTATTTCTCCTTCACTGCGATGTAATCCTGGAATTTTGGGAATTGCAGGAAATTTGGGATCAGATTTGGGGTCATAACCAAAAAAATCCCGAAATTCCAGCTCAAAATCTCATTAAAATCCAAATATTTTGCCCCTGTAACGCCCGGCAGAATGGGGCAGGTACTCGGCGTATTTCTCCTTCACTGCGATGTAATCCTGGAAATTTGGGAATTGCAGGAAATTTGGGATCAGATTTGGGGTCTTAACCCAAAAAAATCCCAAAATTCCAGCCCTAAAATCTCATTAAAATCCAAATATTTTTGGCCGTGTAACGCCCCACCGACTGGGGCAGGTACTTGGCATATTTCTCCTTCACTGCGATGTAATCCTGGAATTTTGGGAATTGCAGGAAATTTGGGATCAGATTTGGAGTCTTAACCCAAAAAAATTCCAAAATTCCAGCTCAAATCCCATTAAAATTGCAATATTTTTGACCCCATAATGATCGGCGGTACTGGAATATTTTTACTTTACCATTAAGTGATTTTTACTTCACTGTGATGTAATCCTGGAAATTTGGGAATTACAGGAAATTTGGGATCAGATTTGGAGCCTTAACCCAAAAAAAATCCGAAATTCCAGCCCTAAAATCTCATTAAAATCCAAATATTTTCCCCTGCGGAATGGGGCAGGTACTTGGTGTATTTCTCCTTCACTGCAATGTAATCCTGGAAATTCGGGAATTACAGGAAATTCCATCCTCAGATCCCCCTGAAATTTTGGCAATTCCAGCCGCAAATTCCCTCTGGAATTCTGGCAATTCCAGCCCCAAATTCCCTCTGGAATTCTGGGAATTCCAGCCCCAAATCCCTCTGGAATTCTGGGAATACCATCCTGAGATTCCCCTAAAATTTTGGGAATTCCAGCCCCAGAAAATCTCCAAATTCTGAGATTTCCAGCTCCGGACCCCCCAAAATTCTGGGAATTCCATCCTCAGATTCCCCTGAAATTCCAGCCGCAAATTCTCTCTGGAATTTTGGAAATTCCATCCCCAAATTCCCTCTGGAATTCTGGGAATTCCAGCCCCAAATCCCTCTGGAATTCTGGGAATTCCATCCCCAGATCCCTCTCAGAATTCTATGAATTCCAATCCCAGATCCCTCTGGAATTCCGGGAACTCCAGCTGCAACTCCTCTGAATTTTGGGAACTCTAGCCATGGATTCCCCCAAAACTCTGGGAATTCCAGCCCCATATCCTCTGAATTCTGGGAATTCCAGCCCCAAATCCCTCTGGAATTCTGGGAATACCATCCTGAGATTCCCCTGAAATTTTGGGAATTCCAGCCCCAGAAAATCTCCAAATTCTGAGATTTCCAGCTCCGGACCCCCCAAAATTCTGGGAATTCCATCCCCAAATCCCTCTGGAATTCTGGGAATTCCATCCCCATATTCCTCTGGAATTCCAGCCCCAAATCCCTCAGGAATTTTGGGAATTCCAGCCCCACCTGCAGGGAGATGTCGAGATAAAAACTGATCTGCACGTCGTCCGTGCCCATTTCAACAGTTTGATGTCCGGGTCCCGGTCACGGCCGCCGTCTCCCAGTCGGTCATGCTGCAAAAACAACGGGAAAAATCCAGGAAAAACTGGGAAAAATCCAGGAAAAACTGGGAATACTCAACAGTCCCACCTTGGGTATGAACCTCTGCAGCCCATTTTCCCACTATTCGCCCCCTTCCCCTTTTAAAAATTTATTTTATTTCATTTTTTAAATTTTATAATTTTCCCCTTTAATTTTCCCATTGTTTCCCCCATTTTTCCTACTCTGGATCTTCTTTTCCTTTTTTATTTTATTTTATTTTATATTTTTCCCCCTCCATTTTCCCATTGTTTCCCCCATTTTTCCTACTCTGGATCTTCTTTTCCTTTTTTATTTTATTTTATTTTATTTTATATTTTTCCCCTTTAATTTTCTCATTGTTTCCCCCATTTTTCCTACTCTGGATCTTCTTTTCCTTTTTTTTAAATTTTATTTTATTTTATATTTTTCCCCTTTAATTTTCCCATTGTTTCCCCCATTTTTCCTACTCTGGATCTTCTTTTCCATTTTATTTTATTTTATTTTATTTTATTTTATTTTACTTTATTTTATTTTACTTTATATTTTTTCCCTTTAATTTTCCCATTGTTTTCTCCATTTTTCCTACTCTGGATCTTCTTTTCCTTTTTTATTTTATTTTATTTTATATTTTTCCCCTTTAATTTTCCCATTGTTTACCCCATTTTTCCTACTCTGGATCTTCTTTTCCTTTTTTTAAATTTTATTTTATTTTATTTTGTTTTATTTTATTTTATATTTTTCCCCTTTAATTTTCCCATTGTTTTCTCCATTTTTCCTACTCTGGATCTTCTTTACCTTTTTTTTTTTTTTTTTTTTTATTTTATATTTTTCCCCTTTAATTTTCCCATTGTTTCCCCCATTTTTCCTACTCTGGATCTTCTTTTCCTTTTTTTTTTGAGGAATTTTGGGGGGAATTTTTTTGGTTTTAAAGGGATTTTAGGGAGGAATTTTTGGGGAGATTTTTTGGGTTTTTTAATGGAATTTGCTGGGAATTATTTTGGAAATTTTAGAGGAATTTTTTTATCTTTTTTACAATTTTGGGGGTTTAGGGGAGATTTTTTTTTTCCCCACTTTTCCCCCTTTTCCCACTCTGAATCCCATTTTCCCACCGTTATTCCCTTCCTTTTTTTGTATTTTTCCCCTTTAATTTTCCCATTGTTTCCCCCATTTTTCCTACTCTGGATCTTCTTTTCCCTTTTTTTTGGGGGGGGGGGGAATTTTTTGGGCTTTAATGGGATTTTAGGAGGATTTTAGGGAGGAATTTTTGGGGAGATTTTTGGGTTTTTTAATGGAATTTGTGGGGAATAATTTTGGAAATTTTAGAGCAATTTTTTATTATTTTTTACAATTTTGGGGGTTTAGGGGAAATTTTTTTTTCTGCTTTTTCCCCCACTTTTCCCCTTACTTTTCCCCCTTTTCCCACTCTAAATCCCATTTTCCCACCGTTATTTCTTATTTTTTCCCACTCTAAATCCCATTTTCCACGATTATTTCCCATTTTCCCACTTTTCCCTTCCTTTTCCCACAGTTTTTCTCATTTTCCCCCCATTATTTCCTATTTTTCCCACTCTCAATCCCTATTTCCCATTTTTTTCTATTTTTTCCCCACATTTCCCCTCACTTTTCCAATGTTTCCCCCTTTTTCCCACCCTAAATCCCATTTTCCCACCATTATTTATTTTTCCCACACTAAATCCTCATTTCCCATTTTTTTTCTATTTTTCCCACTTTTCTACTACTATTTTTTTCCCATCTAAATTATCTATTTCCCTTCTTCCCCTTTCCATCCCAATTTTCCCCCACTGTTCTCTCCTTTCTCTTACTTTAAATTCCCATTTCCCACTTTATTTCCCACTTTTGTTCCCCTTTTTCCCCACTATTATTTCACAATTTCCTCCCTTTCTCCCACTCGGAACCGCCTTTTCCAACCCCCCTCACTTTCTAACCCTCATCCCCCATTTTCCCCCTCCCCAAATCCCCAATCCCAAAAGTCCAAACCCAGTTTTTTGATTTAAAATTTAAAAAATCAAATGATTTCCTCCAACCCCCATCCCTCACGGTTGCCCGCCTCTCCCATCCCCATTTTTCCCCCTTTCCTGCCCTCACGCCCAATTTTTACCTCCCCACCTTCCCTTCCTTTTTTCCCCTCAAACCATTTTCCCCCCAAACCTGTTTTTCCCCAAAATTCGGTTTTTCCGCGCTCTCTCCTCACATGGCGGCGTTCCGCGCTCCGACCCAGCAAAAAGGCTGGGGGGCCTCTTGCGGGGGGGGCCCCGTCACCCCAAAAAAGAACCCGCCGGCCCCCCCCGGGTGGGGCATGCGAACCCCCTGGACGGGGCCCGCCATGTTTTTGGGGCATTCCCCTCACAGGCAGCCGCGGTTGGTTTAATGGCGAAAAACACGCGGACAAAAAAGGGGAGCAAAGGGTAAAAAACGCGTAGGGACAAAAAGGCCCGAGGTGAAAAAGGGGGGCAGAAGGGGGCACACGCGGGGGAAAAAGGGCCCGCTCAACGGGACTCAAAAGGAAAACCAAAGCGAGGCTGAATCGCGCTGACCAACCCGGCTCGCGATGTCGGAGTCATTTTAGGCAGTTTTGG
>JAREIS010001838.1:0-11629 GCA_030060385.1 Muscicapa striata striata | reverse complement strand
CCATCCCATCCTCCATCCCATCCCATCCCATCCCATCTCATCCTATCCCATCCCATCCCATCCCATCCCATCCCATCCCGAGTGGTTAAAGGGTGAATTTGATAGTCCAGGTTGAAGTTGAACTTCCAAGGCAGATTTGGTGATCAAAGGTTGTATTTGAAAGTTGTGTTTGAAAGGTCCAGGTTTGGTTTTGGTGGGCAACGCTGGGAAGCAATGGAATAACGCATTCCAGGCACTGAGAGGTATTTAAAATCCTCTTGCTCCCTCCCAGGAAACACAAACAAAGTTCTCTAAGTGCTCCGCACGGGAAAGATTTCTGGCAGAGAACTCCAAAAACTCAGAGCAGGATAATGAAAAGTAAATGGACATGGCTTGGCAGAGGCCTTATTGCAGGGAATGGTTCCTGTTAGTAGCTAGGCCCTGCTTTTAGGCAGACAAACTTGAAGATAAGGTTTTCTGATTACCTTTGAAAAGCAATAAGAATAGAGTTATCGAAGCAATATAGCCTTTTCAAGCAAGCTTATGTCAGCGACGAGAGAGTAACCTGTGGACTAATCAATAAGAAAATAAGAGTAAGCAAGTAGCCTGTATCTTGGCAGAACAGTAGGTGAACCACTTGAATAACCTATAGAGATACTAAATAACCAATAGATTGTATAATAGGAATAATGCCATTAGTATCGGGCTAAAAACTGCTGAATCTAATAAGTGGATTATGCTTACACACTTGATATAACCATTACGGCTCTAAGGCCACAAAGTACAATCTGGTGCCTGAATATCGGGCAGGGCTGTGATGCTCTGTACAGTGACATCTACAAGGCACTGATTGTTCTATCCTGTACCTCCAGTAAGGAGGGCTGTCGATGTCCATGGTGCCTGTGACATCACAAGGGCAGGGCTGTGATTGCTCTGGTGACTGTGACATCACAAGGGGCAAGGCTGTTATGTGCTCTGGTGCCTCTGACATCACAGTGCTCAGGGCTGTGATGTGCTCTGGTGCCTGTGACATCAAAAGAACCAGGGCTGTGATGTGCTCTGGTGCCAGTGACATCACAATGGTCAGAGCTGTGATGTGCTGTGGTGCCTGTGACATCACAAGGAGCAGGGTGATGTGCTGTGCCTGGATCATGCACCTCTGTGATCACAAGGGTCGGGCTGATGCATCTGTGCTGTGACATCAAAGGAGCAGGGCTGTGATGTGCTCTGGTCCTGTGACATCACAAGGATCAGGGCTGTGATGTGCTCTGGTGCCTGTGACATCACAAGGAGCAGGGCTGTGATGTGCTCTGGTGCCTGTGACATCACAAGGAGCAGGGCTGTGATGTGCTCTGGTGCCTGTGACATCACAAGGGTCAGGGCTGTGATGTGCTCTGGTGCCTGTGACATCACAATGGTCAGGGCTGTGATGTGCTCTGGTGCCTGTGACATCACAGGAGCGGGGCTGTGATGTGCTCTGGCCTGTGACATACAAGGGCAGGTGTGTGCCTGTGAATCATGGGCTGTGTGCTCGGCTGTGACATCACAGGGGTGATGTGCTCTGTGCCTTGACATCAGCAGGCTGTGATGGCTCTTGCCTGTGACATCGGGGCTGTGATGTGTCTGTGCCTGTACATCAAAGGCTGGATTGCCGTGCCTGTGCATCACAAGGGAGGCTGATGTGCTCTGTCTGTGACATAAAGGCTGGATGTGCTCTGTCTTGACATCAGGGCTGTGTGTCTGTCCTGTGACATCACAGGCAGGGCTGTGATGTGCCTGGCTGACATCAAGGCGGCTGTGATGCTCCTGTGGGGCGTGACTCTCTGGACAGCGGCTGTGGTGCTCTGTGCCTTGACATCACAAGGGCGGGCTGTGTGTGCTCTGGTGCCTGTGAATCAAGGTCAGGGCTGTGATGTCTCTGGTCCTGTGACATCACAAGAGCAGGCTGGATTTCTCGTGCCTGTGACATCACAAGGGCAGGGCTGTGATGTGCCTGGTCCTGTGACATCAAGGCAGGTGTGATGGCTCTGGTGCCTGTGACATCACAAGAAGGCTGTGATTCTCTGTGCCTGTGACATCAAAGGCAGGGCTGTGATTCTCTGGTGCCTGTGACATCAAGGGAGGGCTGGATGTGCTCTGGCCTGTGACATCACAAGGAGCGGGCTGTGATGTGCTCTGGTGCCTGTGACATCACAGGAGAGGGTGTGATGTGCTCTGGTGCCTGTGACATCAAAGGCAAGGGTGTGATGTGCTCTGGTGCCTGTGACATCACAAGGGCAGGGCTGTGATTGCTCTGGTGCCTGTGACATCACAAGGAGCAGGGCTGTGATGTGCTCTGGTGCCTGTGACATCACAAGGGCAGGGCTGTGATGTGCTCTGGTGCCTGTGACATCACAAGGCAGGGCTGTGATGTGCTCTGGTGCCTGTGACATCACAAGAGCAGGCTGTGATTGCTCTGGTGCCTGTGACATCACAAGGGCAGGCTGTGAGTCTCTGGTGCCTGTGACATCACAGGGCAGGGCTGTGATGTGCCTGGTGCCTGTGCATCACAAGGCAGGTGTGATGTGCCTGGTGCCTGTGACATCACAAGGGAGGCTGTGATGTGTCTGGTGCCTGTGACATCACAAGCAGGGCTGTGATGTCTCTGGTGCCTGTGACATCACAGGGAGGGCTGTGATGTGCTCTGGTGCCTGTGACATCACAGGAGCAGGGCTGTGATGTGCTCTGTGCCTGTGAATACAATGTCAGGGCTGTGATGTGCTCTGGTGCCTGTGACATCACAGGAGGGGCTGTGATGTGCTCTGGTGCTGTGACATCAAAAGCAGGGCTGTGATGTGCTCTGGTGCCTGTACATCACAGGAGGGCTGTGATGTGCTCTGGTGCCTGTACATCACAAGGAGCAGGGCTGTGATGTGCTCTGGTGCCTGTGACATCACAGGGCAGGGCTGTGATGTGCTCTGGGCTGTGATCACAAGGGAGGGCTGTGATGTGCTCTGGTGCCTGTGACATCACAAGAGCAGGGCTGTGATGTGCTCTGGTGCCTGTGACATCACAAAGTAGGGCTGTGATGTGCTCTGGTCCTGTGACATCAAGGGCAGGCTGTGATTGCTCTGGTGCCTGTGACATCACAGGAGGGCTGTGATTTCTGGTGCCTGTGACATCACAAGCGGGCTGTGATGTCTCTGGTGCCTGTGACATCACAAGGCAGGGCTGTGATGTGCTCTGGTGCCTGTGACATCACAAGGTCAGGGCTGTGATGTGCTCTGGTCCTGTGACATCAAGGACAGGGTGTGTGTCGGTCTGTGCATCACGACAGGGCAGTGATGTGCTCTGGTGCCTGGACACATCAGAGGCGGAGTGTGGGCTCGGCTGGCTATCGGGCTGTGAATGTCGGTCTGTGCTCCAGAGGTTGTGGCTCTGTGACATCACAAGGCAGGGCTGTGTGTGCTCTGGTGCCTGTGACATCACAAGAGAGGGCTGTGATGTGCCTGTGCTCAGGGGTGTGCTCTGTGCCTGCCCACAGGAGGGCTGGTGTGTCTGGTCCGTGACTCAAGAGCAGGCTGGTTACTCAGTGCCTGAGATGGAGTGTCGGGCTGTGACATCTACAGGGCTGTGGCTGAGGTCCTGGCTAGACAGGGCTAGTGCTGCTGAGCTAGTGCCTGTGTGCCTGGAGCATCAGGTCAGAGCTATGTGTGCTCTGGTGCCTGTGACACATAAGGCAGGGCTGTGATTGCTCTGGTCCTGTGACATACAAGGGCAGGGCTGTGATGGCTGTGCCTGTGACATCCAAGGCAGGGCTGATGTGTCGGGCCTGTGACATCCAAGGGCCGAGTGCTTGTGCTCACTGGAGGGGCTATGTGCTCTGGTGCCTGTGAAACAGGTCTGTGCTGTGCCTGGGTGACATACAGGGCAGGGCTGTGATGTGCTGTGCGCGATACAGCAGCTGTGATGTGCCTGGTGCTGTGCATACAAGGCGGGGCTGTGATGGCTCTGGGCCTGTGACATCACAGGGCAGGCTGTGTTGGGCTGTGACTCACAAGGACAGGGCTGTGATTGCTCTGGGCCTGTGACTCACAAGGAGCGGGCTGTGATGTCTCTGGTGCCTGTGACATCACAGAGAGGTGGTGCTGTGCCGTGACATCACAAGGGTAGGGTGATGTCTGGTGCCTGTGAATCACAAGCAGCAGGGTGTGATGTGCTCGGTGCCTGTGACATCAAAGTCGGATTGATGTGCTCTGGTGCCTGTGACATCACAAGGAGCAGGGCTGTGATGTGCTCTGGTGCCTGTGACATCACAATGGTCAGGGCTGTGATGTGCTCTGGTACCAGTGACATCACAAGGAGCAGGGCTGTGATGTGCTCTGGTGCCTGTGACATCACAAGGAGCAGGGCTGTGATGTGCTCTGGTGCCTGTGACATCACAAGCAGCAGGGCTGGATTTGCTCTGGTGCCTGTGACATCACAAGGAGCAGGGCTGTGATGTGCTCTGGTGCCTGTGACATCACAAGGAGCAGGGCTGTGATGTGCTCTGGTGCCTGTCACAGATGCGCTCTGGTCTCTGTACATCTGGGTCAGGGTCTGATGTGCTCTGACATCACAAGGGTCAGGACTGTGATGTGCTCTGGTCCCTCTGACATCACAAGTGTCAGGGCTGTGATTTGCTCTGGTGCCTGTGACATCACAAAGGGCAGGGCTGTGATGTGCTCTGGTGCCTGTGACATCACAAGGAGCAGGGCTGTGATGGGCTCTGGTGCCTGTGACATCACAATGGTCAGGGCTGTGATGTGCTCTGGTGCCTGTCACATCAGAAGGAGAAGGGCTGTGTTGTGCTCTGGTGCCTGTGACATCACAAGGAGCAGGGCTGTGATTTGCTCTGCTGCCTGTGGCATCACAAAGTCAGGGCTGTGATGTGCTCTGGTGCCTGTGAGATCACAAGGAGAAGGGCTGTGATTTTCTCTGGTGCCTGTGACATCACAAAGGGCAGGGCTGTGATGGGTTCTGGTGCCTGTGACATCACAAGGAGCAGGGCTGTGATGTGCTCTGGTGCCTGTGACATCACAAGGGGCAGGGCTGTGATGTGCTCTGGTACCTGTGACATCAGAATTGGCAGGGCTGTGATTTGCTCTGTGCCTGTGACGTCACAAGGAGCAGGGCTGTGTTGTGCTCTGGTGCCTGTGACATCACAAGGGCAGGGCTGTGATTTGCTCTGGTGCCTGTGACATCACAAGGGTCAGGGCTGTGATGTGCTCTGGTGCCTGTGACATCACAAGGAGAAGGGCTGTGATGTTCTCTGGTGCCTGTGACATCACAAAGGGCAGGGCTGTGATGTGCTCTGGTGCCTGTGACATCACAAGGAGAAGGGCTGTGATGTGCTCTGGTGCCTGTGACATCACAAGGGTCAGGGCTGTGATGTGCTCTGGTGCCTGTGACATCGGTGCCTGTGACATCAGAAGGGAAGGGCTGTGATGTGCTCTGGTGCCTGTGACATCACAAGGGGCAGGGCTGTGATGTGCTCTGGGTGCCTGTGACATCACAAGGAGCAGGGCTGTGATGTGCTCTGGTGCCTGTGACATCACAAGGAGCGGGGCTGTGATCTGTGTGTCAGGCCTGTGACTCAGAGAGGCTATGTGCCGGCTGTGATCCGGCAGCTGAGTGCTCTGGTGTGTGCATCAATCAGGCTGTGATTGCCTGGTGCCTGTGACATCCAGGGCGCTGTGATGCTCGGGCTGTGACTCCAGGAGGGCTGTGATGTGGTCGCCTGTGACATCCGATCAGGAGGTGGCTCGGTGTGTGCTCGGCGCTGTGATCACAGGACAGAGGCTGGTGCTGTGTGGTGCCAGATCAGGGCTTGAGGCCTGTGATGTCATCAGGCGGCTGATTGCTCGGGCTGTGATCCAGGGCGGGCTAGTGGTCTGGGCTGTGATCACAGGTCAGGCTGTATGTCTGGTCTGTGAATCACTAGGGCGGGATACTAGGCTGCTGGTCTGTGCTAGCTGAAACAAGGGCTGTGATGTGCCTGTGCTGTGACATCACAAGGAGCAGGCTGTGATGTGCTCTGGGCCTGTGCATCACAAGGAGGCTGTGATGTGCTCTGGTCCTGTGACATCACAAGGAGGGCTGTGATGTGCTCTGTGCCTGTGACATCACAGCAGGGCTGTGATGTGCCTGGTGCCTGTGACATCACAAGGAGATGGCTCGGTGCCTGTGACATCACAAGGCGGGCGTGATGTCTCTGCGTGAGCTAATGGTCAGGCTGTGATGTCCTGGTGCCGGTCAAGGATGAGGCTGTGACTGTGACATCGTGGCTATGCCTCGCTCAAGACAGTCACAGATCAGGGCTGTGCTCTGGTGCCTGGACACAAGGAGGGGCGTGATGTGCTCTGTGCCTGTGACCCCATCACAGCTGATCCTACAAAGCGGCTGAGCTTGACATACAGGGCTCTGCTACTCAGAGGCGCGATGTGCTCTGCCTTGACATCACAAGGCAGGGCTGTGATTGCTCTGGTGCCTGTGACATCACAGACAGGGCTGTGAGGCTGGTGCCTGTGACATCAAAGGCAGGGCTGTGATGTGCTCTGTGCCTGTGACATCACAAGAGCAGGCTGTGATGGCTCTGGTGCTGTGACATCACAAGGCAGGGCTGTGTGTGCTCTGTGCCTGTGACATCACAAGGACAGGGCTGGATTGCTCTGCCTGTGCATCACAAGCAGGCTGTGATGTGCTCTGAGTGCCTGTGAGATCACAAGGAGGAGAAGGGCTGTGATTTTCTCTGGTACCTGTGACATCACAAAGGGCAGGAGCTGTGATAGGTTCTAGTGCCTGTGACATCACAAGGAGCAGGGCTGTGATGTGCTCTGGTGCCTGTGACATCACAAGGGGCCGGACTGTGATGTGCTCTGGGTGCCTGTGACATCACAAGGAGTAGGGGCTGTGATGTGCTCTAGTGCCTATGACATCACAAGCAGTAGGCTGTGATGTGCTCTGAGCCTGTGACATCCCACAAGGAGCAGGGCTGTGATGTGCTCTGAGTGTCTGTGACGTCACAATGATCAGGGGATGTGATGCGCTCTGAGGCCTGTGACATCACAAGGAGCGGGGCTGTGATGTCCTCTGGTGCCTGCTGACATCACAAGGGCCAGGGCTGATGATGCTCTGGTGCCTGTGACATCACAATGAGCAGGGCTCTACGTGCCTGGCACCTGTGATCACAAAGGGCCGGCTGCCCATGTGCTGTGGTCTCGTGACATCACAAGAGCAGGGCTGTGATGTGCCCTGCACCTGTGACATCACAAGAGGCAGGGCTATGATATGCTAGTCTCCTGTGACATCTGGAGCAGGGCTGTGATGTGCTCTGGTGTCTGCTGACATCACAAGGGTCAGGACTGTGATGTGCCCTGGTGCTTGCACATCACAAGGGAGCAGGGGATGTGATGTGCTCTGGTGCCTGGGTGATACTAAAAATAAACAGGCTGTGATGTGCTCTCAGTTGCCTGTGACATCACAAGAGCGGGGCTCTGATGTGCTTCTGGTGCCTGAGACATCACAAGGGGCGGCTGATGTACTCTGGTGCTCAGACATCACAAGGAGCAGGGCTGTGATGTGCTCCGGTGCCCGTGACATCACAAACGCCAGGGCTGGATGTGCTCTGCGCCTGTGACATCACAAGGAGCAGGGCTCTGATGTGCTCTGGTGCCTGTGACATCACAAGAGCAGGCTGTGATGTGCTTGGTCCTGTGACATCACAAGGAGCAGGGCTGTGATGTGCTCTGGTGCCTGTGACATCACAAGGGCAGGGCTGTGATGTGCTCTGTGCCTGTGACATCACAAGCGGTAGCAGGGCTGTGATGTGCTCTGGTGCCTGTGACATCACAAGGAGCGGGCTGTGATGTGCTCTGGTGCCTGTGACATCACAAGGGCAGGCTGTGATGTGCTCTGGTGCCTGTGACATCACAAGGGCAGGGCTGTGATGTGCTCTGGTCCTGTGACATCAAATGCAGGCTGTGATTGCTCTGGTGCTGTGACATCACAGGGCAGGGCTGTGATGTGCTCTGGTGCCTGTACATCACAAGGCAGGGCTGTGATGTGCTGCTGGGCCTGTGACATCACAAGGAGCAGGGCTGTGATGTTGTTCTGGTCCTGTGACATCACAAGAGCAGGGCTGTGATTGCTCTGGTGCCTGTGACATCACAAGGGCAGGGCTTGATGTGCTCTGGTGCCTGTGACATCAGGAGAGGGCTGTGTTGCTCTGGCCTGTGACATCACAAGGTCAGGGCTGTGATGTGCTCTGGTGCCTGTACATCACAGGAGCAGGTTGATTGCTCTGTCTGTGACATCCAAGGTCAGGGCTGTGATGTGCTCTGTCCTGTGACACAAGGCAGGCTGTGATGTGCTTGGTCTCTGACATCACAAGAGCAGGCTTGATGTGCTCTGGTCCTGACATCCAAGGCAGGCTGTGATGTGCTGGCTGACTCAGGGGTGTATGCCTGTTGACATCACAAGGTCAGGCTGTGATGTGCTCTGTGCTGGCATCAAAATAAACAGGGCTGTGATGTGCTCTGGCCTGTGACATCAAAGGCGGGCTGTGATGTGCTAGTGCCTGAGACATCACAAAGGCGCTGTGATGTGCTCGGTGCTGTGACATCACAAAGGGCAGGGCTGTGATGTGCTCTGTGCCTGTGACATCACAAGGGCAGGGCTGTGATGTGCTCTGGTGCCTGTGACATCACAAGGGTCAGGGCTGTGATTGCTCTGGTCCTGTGACATCACAAAGGCAGGGCTGTGATGTCTCTGTGCCTGTGCATCACAAGAGCAGGGCTGTGATGTGCTCTGTCCTGTGACATCACAAGGAGGGCTGTGATTGCTGGTCCTGTGACATCACAAGAGGGCTGGATTGCTCTGTGCCTGTGACATCACAAAGCAGGCTGTATGTGCTCTGGTGCCTGTGACATCACAAGGGCAGGGCTGATTGCTCTGGTCCTGTGACATCCAGGGCAGGGCTGTGATGTGCTCTGGTCCTGTGACATCACAAGGACAGGGCTGTGATGTGCTCTGGTGCCTGTGACATCACAAGGAGCAGGCTGTGATGTGCTCTGGTCCTGTGACATCACAAGGCAGGCTGTGATGTGCTCTGGTGCCTGTGACATCACAGGGCAGGGCTGTGATGTGCTCTGGTGCCTGTGACATCACAAGGAGCAGGGCTGTGATGTGCTCTGGCCTGTGACATCACAAGAGCAGGCTGTGATGTCCTGGTGCCTGTGACATCACAAGGGCAGGGCTGTAATGTCTCTGGTGCCTGTGACATCACAAGGGCAGGGCTGTGATGTGCTCTGGTGCCTGTGACATCAAAAGGCAGGGCTGTGATGTGCTCTGTGCCTGTGACATCACAAGGAGCAGGGCTGTGATGTGCTCTGGTGCACTGTGACATCACAAGGGCAGGGCTGTGATGTGCTCTGGTGCCTGTGACATCACAGGAGCAGGGCTGTGATGTGCTCTGGTGCCTGTGACATCACAAGGAGCAGGCTGTGATGTGCCTGGTGCCTGTGACATCACAAGGAGCAGGGCTTGATGTGCCTGGTGCCTGTGACATCACAAGAGCAGGGCTGTGATGTGCTCTGGTGCCTGTGACATCACAAGGCAGGGCTGTGATGTGCTCTGGTGCCTGTGACATCACAAGGGCGGGCTGTGATGTGGCTCTGGGGCCTGTGGACATCACAAGGAGCGGCTGTGATGTGCTCTGGTGCCTGTGACATCACAAGGTCAGGGCTGTGATTGCTCTGGTGCCTGTGACATCACAAGAGTCAGGGCTGTGATTGCTCTGGTGCCTGTGACATCACAGGGAGGGCTTGATTGCTCTGCTTGCATCAGGCAGGGCTGTGATGGCTCTGGTGCCTGTGACATCACAAGGTCAGGGCTGTGATTTGCTCTGGTGCCTGTGACATCACAAGGAGAGGGCTGTGATTCTCGGTGCCTGTGATCACAAGGGAGGCTGTGATGGTCTGGTCCTGTGACATCACAAGGCAGGGCTGTGATGTGCTCTGGTGCCTGTGACATCACAAGGCAGGGCTGTGTGTCTCTGGTCCTGTGACATCAATGGCAGGGCTGTGATTGCTCTGTGCCTGTGTCACAAGGAGCAGGGCTGTGTTGTGCTCTGGTGCCTGTGACATCACAAGCAGCAGGGCTGGATGTGCTCGGTGCCTGTGACATCACAAGAGCAGGGCTGTGATGCTGGTGCTGCATCAGAGGCAGGGCTGTGATGTCTTGCCTGTGACATCAAGGAGCAGGGCTGTGATGTGCTCTGGTGCCTGTGACATCACAAGGGCAGGCTGTGATGTGCCTGGTCCTGTGACATCACAAGGCAGGGCTGTGATGTGTCTGTCCTGTGACATCACAAGGCAGGGCTGTGATGTGGCTGGGGTCTGCTGTGACATCACAAGGGCAGGGCTGTGATGTGCTCTGGTGCCTGCTGACATCAAAGGAGCAGGGCTGTGATGTGCTCTGGTGCTGTGACATCACAAGAGCAGGGCTGTGATGTGCTCTGGTGCCTGTGACATCACAAGGCGGCTGTGATGTGCCTGGGCCTGTGACATCACAAGGGGCTGATGTGCTCTGTGCCTGCATCACAAGGAGGCTTGATGTCTCTGTGCCTGTGACATCACAAGGGCAGGGCTGTGATGTCTGGTGCCTGTGACATCACAAGGAGCAGGGCCTGATGTGCTCTGGCCTGTGACATCACAAGGCAGGGCTGTGATTGCTCTGGTCCTGTGCATCACAGGAGCAGGGCTGTGATGTGCTCTGGTGCTATGACATCACAAGGGAGGGCTGTGATGTGCTCTGTGCCTGTGACATCACAAGGCAGGCTGTGATGTGCTCTGGTCCTTGACATCAAAGGCAGGGCTGTGATGTGCTCTGGTGCCTGTGACATCACATAGGAGCAGGGCTGTGATGTGTCTGGTGCCTGTGACATCAAAGAGCAGGGCTGTGATGTGCTCTGTGCCTGTGACATCACAAGGAGCAGGGCTGTGATGGCTCTGTGCCTGTGACATCACAAGGCAGGGCTGTGTTCTCTGTGCCTGGACATCAAGGCAGGGCTGTGATTGTCTGTGCTGTGCATCACAAGCAGGCTGTGATGTGCTCTGGTCCTGTGACATCACAGGAGAGGCTGTGATTCTCTGGTGCCTGTGACATCACAAGGGCAGGGCTTGATGTCTGGTGCCTGTGACATCACAAGGCAGGGCTGGATGTGCTCTGTGCCTGTGACATCCAAGAGAGGCTGTGATGTGCTCTGGTGCCTGTGACATCACAAGGGCAGGGCTGTGATGTGCTCTGGTACCTGTGACATCAAGTCAGGGCTGTGATGTGCTCTGGTGCTGTGACATCACAAGAGCAGGGCTGTGATGCGCTCTGGTGCCTGTGACATCCAAGAGCGGGCTGTGATGTCTCTGGTCCTGTGACATCTAGGGCCAGGGCTGTGATGTGCTCTGGTGCCGTGACATCACAAGGCAGGGCTGTGATGTGCTCTGGCCTGTGACATCACAAGGGCAGGGCTGTGATGTGCTCTGGTCCTGTGACATCACAAGGAGCAGGGCTGTGATGTGCTCTGGTGCCTGTGACATCACAAGGGGCTGTGATGGCTCTGTGCTGTGACATCAGA
>JAREIS010001836.1:0-24646 GCA_030060385.1 Muscicapa striata striata | reverse complement strand
TATGGGGTTTTGACTCGGGAAGGGGGTACAGAGGGGTCCCAGTGCTCCAAATGAACGTTCAAGGGGGTCTCTGTGCCCAGGAAGGGAGTTATCCCAGAAATGGAAGTGCAGGGGGTCCTCAAGCAAGAACGGGGTTCAGGGGGTCCCGGTGCCGGGGGTCACTGTCCTGGGCGGATCCTCAAGCCGGAAGGTTGAAGGGACTGGGAGAGGCGGGATGGGAGATCCAGGGGGTCCCAGTGCCCTGGAAAAGCGTCCAGGAGTCCCCAGTGTTGAGGGAAAGGAAGGTCTGTGTTATAGATAAAAACGTGATCAAGCCAAATTAAATATGATTACAATAAGCGATATTTATTTTGCGACCGAAATACGGTCCTCGACAGCCACAACGGCAAAGGAACAGCGCCGAGCCCGGGATCGACACCGGGTGAACACACAATGATTCAAACTCTATTGCTTCGAATCCCCCAATGTTCACAAAACATAGCTTTGGTTAGTCCAGTTTTTATACAGTTTTTTTAGCCCACAGTGAAGGTCTTTGTCTTCTCCTGTCGTTCAGCATATTCATGTAGCTTTTTTTCACTGTGTTGAGCTGGACAAAACCATATCCTGGGAGATGATGAATTCTGATGAAGGCATGTCCTGGCTTTCAGGAAGGTGACAGTGAGATGTATCCTGTCGGTTTTAGTTTACCAGAAACAGGGCATTCAGATGTATTTTTCCCATGGCGTTGATTATCTTTAATCAAGGGTGCTTATCGGGTCCTCGTAGCTTGGGTGCCTCCCTAGACAGGGCCATCTCTGCTGGGCTGGGTCTATTCAGTTGTTAATTTGAGCTGTCCTGCCTTTGTTGGATGTTACAATGATGTAATCAAGTGATCTGTGTCTTTACTGTCTGTGGTTCGGTTTTTGGCTTTTTTACTTTGCTCTTACAAATATTGCTTATTCTACACTGCTATATAATTCTTACACCAATTACATTATATTAATCCATAACAGTCTGGGAGCTGGGAAAGGCAGGAATGGGGGTCCAGGGGGTCCCTGGGTCACAGGAAAAGGGGGCTGGGGCTGGGAGGGGAGTGCGGATCCCAGGGATGCAGTTTGGGAGACGCGAAAGCGAGACGAGAGTAGAGGGGAATTCCAGGGAATTCATCTGGATCTCCGCTGAGACCAGGAAGTCTCGGGAATGGAGAACTGAGGGTCCAAAAGCTGAGGAAAAGGGCGGATGTGGGGTGTGGGAAGGGTGGGATGGCCGGGAATGGGGGCACAGAGGGGCCCCAGAGCACTGACGGGGGTGCAGGGGGATCCCAGCCCCGGATAAGGGGGTCCAGGGGGGTCCCCTGGGCTGGGGAAGGGAGTACGGGGGAGTCCCCGTGCCCAAAAATGGGGGTTCAGGAGTTCCCATTCTGGGGAATGTGTGTTAAGGAGGAGCTTCCTTCCCAGAATTCAGGGCTCAAGGGAGTTCCAGTGCCAGAAAATGGGGGTTCAGGGGGTGCTGGTGACCAGAAATGAGGATTCCGGGTGGTCTCCGTGCCAGATGAGGGGGTACAGGAAGGTGGTGATGTTGGGAAAGGAGGTAGAGTGGGCTGCCAGTGCTAGAGAAGGGGATTGAGGGGGGTCACAGGACCCAAAATGGGGATTCCGGGGTTCCCCAGCCTGGGAATGGAGGTTTAGGGGGTTCTCAGTGCCTGGAAATGGAAGTTCAGGGGTGGGAAGATGGGTTCTAAGGATAGGGCAGAAGGCAATCTTTCCCAATGGATTACAGCTGTACTGATTACTGAGGAGTGGAAACAACCTTGCCTGCCCAATGAGGGTGGGTGTTATAAAAGAGGGGTCAGCTGGCCACAAGCTGCTGCTGGAGTTGGAGCTTGAGATCCAGGGTCTGCTGCAGCTTGGCATGGAGCGTGCTGGTTGTGCTGTGGGTAGGTAAGGGACATGCAGCTGTGCAAGGGACAGATAAGGTAAGAAGTTGTGTGAGGGACAGGTTGGGGTTTAGCCAGTCATGTAGAAGGAAGAAGGAAACTTGCAGAGAGGAGAGGAGTCAGAGCTGTGTGGAGCTGCCTATGAGGAAAAGAGACAGATTTGCCTGAAAGAAGTTCATTGAATGATGACACAAGAAGTTTTTAATAAAGGATTGGTGATTATGCCAGTCATATCCATCTCGACATAATAACTACATACTCCCATGTCCCCATCCCTGTCTCAGTTCAACGTCTTTATTTTTACCTCAAGGTTGGATGATTTAAAGGGATGAAGAGAAATGAAAAGCAAATCAAGGCCAAAAGAAAAGGATTTCCATATCTGTGTGAGCTGAGGATCCACGTACTTGGGAGGGAGGAAGAACCTTTTCTGGAGGGGTTTCCACTCCACTGTCTCCAAAATCTTAGTCTTTGCCCCAGTTTATCAGCATTTGGCTGCAGAAGACACCCTTGGGCAATAGGAAGTCAAAACCCTGGAATCACTGAGGCTGGAAAGGACCTCCAAGATCATTCAGTATTCCTGGATGCCATTAGAAGAGAGAGCTGGTGGACTCTCAGGTTGGAGCTCTGCCCAAAGCTCTTTCCACATCCCAAGCAGGTGTAGGGCCGTTCTCCAGTGTGGATTACCTGGTGCCGCATCAGGTTGGAGATGTTCCTGAAGCTCTTTCCACATTTCCCACACTCATAGAGCTTTTCACCAGTATGGATCATCTGCTGCTGGATCAGATGGGGCCTGCGGATGAAACCCTTCCCACATTCCAAGCACTTGTGGGGCTTCTCCCCTCCATGAGGCTTCTCCACCACCTCTGAGCTCTGCCTGCATCTCCGGCCGCCTTCCCGGCTCAGGGAGGGTCTTTCCTCCTCGCAGCTCCCTGGGCTGGGTTTGCAGCCCCTCCTCCTGAGGGATCTCTGGGGCTTTTGCTCCTTCTCCATCTGCCCACGCCTTGGGAATGAAAAATCCTGGTTTGGGGAAAAAAAAAAAGAAAAAACCGCCTTCGACTAGGGGGTTCCTCCTTGCCCAAGTTAATCTCAGGAAGTCATTGGGCATCTTGTGTCTGTATGAACCTCCCAAACACCAAGATTCAACCCAAAAATCATCCAAACATCATGAGAGAAATCAAAAACTCCCCAAACAGCAAGATTCAGCCAAAACCTCCTGCAAAATATAAAGATTTAGGCCCCATAAAAAACCAAAGCATGAACATTTAGCCCAAAAAAGCTCAGAAACACCAAGATTCACCCCTGTGAAAATTGTGTATCCCTCTCTCCGCTCACTTGCTGCATGTGAGAGGGACCAGACTGCTGGACCTGGGGAAGAGGCTGCATATACAGGGAGGGGTGGAACCTTGTGCTGCTTCCCATTTCTCCTCCTCCTGTGTCCCTACTGTTCCTCACACTCGTCTCCCTCCTACTATTCCTCCTCCTCCTGCACAATCCCACCTTCTCCTCCCACGTGCATCCTTTGACCATTCTGTTCCTCAGCCCTGTTTCTCCTTCCCTTCTCCTGCTGCCCCCAGGCCCAGCACCCCCTGCCGGCTCCCTCTTCCCCCCAAACCCACAGCATCCCAGCGCAGGGGCAGGGATGGAGCTGGGGCAGCTCGGGCTGGGGCAGCGCTGGGCTCTCGGCCGCTCCCGCCCGCACTCGGTCCCCACTGCAGCCGCTCCCGCCACGGCAGCGCGGGGGGGCCCGGCCTTGGCGCTGCCCCCTCCCACCTCCCCAAATTCCCCTCGGGGGGGCGCTGGGGCCCGGGGGGGCAGGTGGGGTCCAGGTGGGGAACGCTGGGAGCTGCGGCTCTGCCTGGACCCCCATGGAAGGAAGAACAGGAAAGTGTCTTTACAAACAGATGCTGGGAATCCGCCTGGAGACAGGGCCAGGGACGTGCACATAAGGAAGTGACAGCAGAAGCCATCAGGTTCAGAAAATGTTATTAACTGACCACACAGACTGCTGCTCTGCCAAGGTCCTGCTACATTCAGGAACTCCCAGAAGAAGAACAAAGACTGAACAGAGCCATGAATATCGTTAGCTGTACAAAAGTGGGGTGCATATTAAGGGGGGGATGCAGTGGGTGCATTGGGAAGTCTGTACCTCTCAAGTACTTCAGCCAAGTAAAGAAGCCTCTGTGAAAGGGCTGAATGTTCAGGCTAAAAAGCATCTTTGAGTACTTGGGGGAAAAAAAGCGCAAATAGAAGGGAAAAAGGTTAAATATTTGAGACATATATTGACTGAAGGTTTGTGTTGTATGACGCAGAGAAGGACCAGGAAATCTCAGGAGTAATGTTACCCAGCACTAAAAAGGAGCTGGGGCAATTCTGAGGATGAATAGGGAATTGCAGGACCTGGACTGAGGATTCTCTGTTCCAGCCAGAACACTGTGTGACTTTTTAACCCCAGAGAGCCTCAATATTGTGGTATGGACACAAGAAACAGCAAAACTTCAGATAATTAAATAAAACCAAAATGACTGGTGCCCCAGAGATGACTCAGAAAAGAAATTTGAATTCTTTGTGTTATATAGTACATATAATATAATTAACTTTTGACAAATATTAAAATGAATACTATATGTATAATGTCAAAAAACTTTGCTGAATGAATACAGTTTTTTTTTTTTTAATTTTGCTAGTAACAAAAGTAAAAATAGTAGTCTGATAAGTATGTTTTCCCTGGACTATAATATGGTGACTTGAAACCTTTGTTCATGTAACTAACTTGGAGATTGGTAGAAAAGAAAAGATAAGATAATCAGGAAACTCTTCACATTCCTGGATTATGGGACACCAGACACCCAGGGAAGTAAAAAATGTTGATTTACAGGTTAAGGGGTAATGATTTTGAATAATGCATGAAGATCTATGAATATGCAACAGGTCGATGCATTTAAGGAATGCAGCACTCTGCTGTTAGAACCTTTTGCTTCATTGTTTGTCTTCACTGTCTTTTATTAAACCTTTAGATATTTACCAGGAAAGTGAAACTCATTTTTTTAAATGCAGATGTTACACAGGGCCATGCCAAAGGTATCCTGGAGCTAAAATGTTTAACCCAGTGGCCAGAGTGGCCTCAATGTCTGCAGAATTGTGAAGCCAGACCTTTAAGGGGGTTTGAGGCTACAAAACTGATGGCAGGAGGATCTCCTGTTGTTCAAGTCGGGCACCAAGTTAAAGCTTTGATAACCAAAAGAGCCTCTACATGGATGAGCAGTGCTCTGTGATTACAGAATGAAACTTGTTCAGTGGCACAGGAGGATTTAGAATTGAGGACAGGGGAAGGGTTTAACCCAGCCTCCTGTTTGAACAGCCTGCACAGGGGCTGGCAACAAACCCATGGCTGCATTCAAGGGACAGAGCTCCAGAGCCAGCACAGGAGAGATTGATGAGACATTCCCTGGCCTGAGGGACAAAATGTGTTCATGGATGGGTCTGCAAGGGCAGGAGAAGGGAAAAGAGTTCCAAGACACGCTCTGATTAAGGAAAGGGAATTAGAGCAAGCGCAGGTCACCGCCCGCATGGTCAGCTCAACCAGCGGAGCTGTGTGTGCTTGGAAGAGCCTGGCACTGAAATGCCCTGAGCAGGAAGGCTCAAATATCTGCTGGGGACAGCATGGCAGCTAACAGGGGGGCAAAAGCAATTCTGATCTCTTCAGGAATTACTAGATCGCTTATTAAGGTATTTCTAAAACAAATAATTCCAAGATAAGGGATTGTGGAAGCAACAGACTCAGATGGGGAACTCATTTTACAGGAAAGATCCTTCAGGGGGTTACGGCTGCTTTAGGAACACAATGGGACCGACACAAGTCCTGGCATCCCCAGAGCTCAGGTCAGGTAGAAAAAATGAATGGAGAAATAAAGAAACTCATTTGGAAGCTGGTGATAGAAACCAAAATGTCACGGGTACGGTTTTTGCCATTGGCTTTGGCAAGAATAAAAGCCAGACCCAGGGCAGATATTCAATTATCTCCCTTGGAACTGGTGTTTGGAATTCCTTACTCTGGAAATCCTTCACCTAGTTGAGAATAATCCTACTTTTGTATTGTCAGTTAAGTTTGGGCCAGGGATGTGACAATGAATTTTTACTTCCAGGAGCAGTAGAAAAGGTTTGATTTCGTTGGAAATTTTTTGTGTATATTTGTGCATGGCTCTTAGTGATGGCAAAATTTCCATATGGGTTTTTAGATATTCACCATTAGGTTGCCTTTTGCAAAAGTATAGGAGCTTCAAAGGAGATGCTTTATCTGGATATCTGACTGCAATATAAATTGGTTAAGCTGCAAAGGGAAACAGCAAATGGAGAATGTTGTGAAAACTTTACTAAAAAAAGTGGGGGGAATCATCCGTCTCCCCACTCCAACATGTGCTGTCACTGTCTGTTATACAGGGTGTATTAGAGCACTGGGGTGTTTTTGCTAGTCCAGTGAAATCAGCTGGGAATCGAAGTATTTGATGATTTAATTAGAGAAAAGTGGTCAATTGATGCAGCTGTGGCTGGAGGGAATGCCCAAAAATGAGGAAAAGATAAACAGACACCACAACAAATCCTACAAATCCATGGACCAGCCACTGGAAAACCTGACAAATTCATATCAGGAGACAGAAAATCCACCCATAATTACAGTTGCATAATTAGATTAAAAACTAATTATTATTATTATTATTATTATTATTATTATTATTATTATTATTATTAGCATTAGCATTATTAGCATTATTGTTTTTAACATTCATACTATTATAATTATTACTGTTATTTTTATTACTATTATTGTTACTACTGCTCTTACCATTATTATGTAATGAAGATTATATTATCAGTCTTTGAAATAATACCCAACCAGACAGCTCCAGCTCCTGACCTTCCTGTCTACCAATCCACTGAAATGAAGACATTTCACCAGGGATTTTATCAGATTATCTATTAACAGAAAGAGGAGTTTGTGTAAAATTCAATGATTCAAACTGCTGTTTGCAAATAGACTGTTATAGATAATAAACGAATCAAACCGAATTAAAAGGTTAATTTGCCAAATTTTATTTTCGCGACCAAAAATACGGTCCTGCAAGGCCACAACCGGAAAGAACAACACCGAGCCCGGGTTCGGTGTTGGGTGAACACATGATATTACCCAGCCTCTGTCGCACTGGGTCCCCTGGTGTTCACACCACCGTCTTGGTTGGACCCCTTTTTATACTGTTTTTCATAGCCTGGAGCAAGACAGTCCTTTGTTTCTTTCAAATTCAGCTCTGGTGTCCACATAAGACAAAGTCCTTCCTGCTCTTTGACGAGATTTTGTGTCCGTTGTGTATTTGCTTTTAGGAGGTGGACTTCATCCAGAGTCGGGGAATGCAGTCCTGGGGGGGAGTGATGGGATTTTCGGGAAAATGCCGCTCCTCCTTGAGTTTCCAGGTTTCCCCAGGAGATAGGTGCTTATCGGTAACAGTCCGACCTGTAGATATGTTAATTTACCTAGCTCTGAGGCAATCACTGCCTTTACTTTGTGGCTCGTTTATTTATTTTTTTTTTTTTTTGCAGACTTATTTTATATAAAACACGAATTACAACACGAATTACAACACGAATTACATATGATATGTATATATCACAATCCCTCCCCTTCTATATAAACACATTAATTCGTGTTCCCCATTTTAATCCTCTTCAGATTCTTCACTGCCATCCCATTCTTCTACTGGCTCTTTTTGATAATCTGTATAGGGGAGCTGATTTCTCTCTATCTTTTCTTCAAATTTTGTCAGCGCCTCTATTGCCCTGGTGTTCATCTCCCCTCTCCCTAATTTCATTATTTTGGAGGCTCTACCATTCACCCTTCCTGATGCGAGTTCAGGATCCATGGGCATAGCTGCAGTTTGCATGCCCTGTACCACCGAGTGTATTAGTCTAATAAAACAAGGTATTAAACATGGTATGAATATGATTCCTGCCAATGAACACACAATAAAGAACACTACCTTTTCCCACCAAGCTCTTGATAATAACTGGTCCCACCAAGATGCCTGGAGAATGAAATTCCATTTTTGGACTGGAACGTGTGCTACCCTCTTTATCTTTGCTGCAAGACCCTTTATAGTTTCTCCGTAATCATCAATTTCGACACAGCATTCAGATTCATTAAATTTCCCACAGACTCCCTGCTAATAAATAGTTTAATGCTATTCTATTCTGGTATACAAAAGCTCGCATCTGGGAGTGCTGTTTAGCCAACAATTCGAGAGCATCTGAGGTGTGATTTGACACAATCTCTACCACGGCCTGCAGCCTTATCAACCTATTCAACAGGTACACCGGAGTCCGATACCCCCAAGTTCCATCTTGTGCCTAAGTTGCAGGACCATAGCATTCTATTATTCTTTCAGCTGGCCACTCTTCCCCTTCCCAAACTTGGCTGCCACCCACATCAGGGAGCTTCTTCCTTAATCCCCTTTTTTTCTCTATTCAGTGTTTTATAGAGAGGTGCCCCCAGGAAAGTACTGTCAGACCTTGATAAAGTAAAGAAGACAGGCTGAATAATCCCTAGAGTGCATGACCCCTTCCATTTTTGTGGTAATTCACTGTATGCTTTCTTCCCACATACCCAGTATATCCCATCAGGAGCTTTCCATGTACTTTTTGTACTTCCTGGTTCAGCCCAGTAAGTACTTAATTCTCCTAGTGACTGGTAAGGGTTAGCTCCAGAGCCTTTATTCCAGCAAAGTCCAACCTTGTCACTCCACTCACAATTGCCTTTCTTTTCTAGGCTCCAGTACCCAGCAGGGGACTCTGGCTGCCAAATTTTACTTTTGTTATCTGAATTTACGGTTAAGGTGGAGACACACGGGGTGTATCCCACTACTTCAGTATATTCTCTTCCCTCCCGACTGATACAAATTGATCTAATCACTCTTTTATCTAAGATCCAGCCCTCAGGTCTTTGAAGTGTCTTTGAAATTTGGGTTTTATCCCCCCTTAGGAGTTGCTCTGGAGTTAAGCTCTCACCTTTCCAGGGCCATTTTTCTGCTGATTTAAGTCCCCCGCAAATCCAGCAGTTGGTCAATCCTAATTCGGTTGCAATCTCTTGCATTAAATCGATAAACAAATTCTTGTCTGAGCCAGGTAAGCCCCAATTATCATACTGTTTCTCCAATAAATCATATTGTTTACTTAGGATCCTCAATCTTTCTTGCTCCATTCTCCTTCTTCTCATCTCTGACTCCTGTTTCTTTATTTCTATGGCTATCTGTTTTATTTTGCTCTCAGGATCCATGCCTTCCCTATCTCTAGAAAAACAGAAAGTGTTATCAAACTGGGCACAGATTCGGACATCATCTTTCTCGAGAAGGTCTATGATGACAGGTTCAGTGTCTGAGATGAGTCCGCTTTCATACCTTAGATTTTTGCCCACCCAGTAGGTTTTCCCTTCCATGACACACATCCCTAGTTGAGTATTTTCATAACATAATTGATTCACCTGAAAGTAAGCCACAAATACCGATTTTCTTTTTCCCCCTATCTAAACCGTAGGATTGCATTGTTCACATGTGGGAAGAGGTGTCTGGCTTGCACTTCTTTTGTGAATGTTATGAGCAAATGTCTCTGATTGCTCGTTTCTGTTTCTTGCCATGGGATCATAGCATACGATTTTCTCCCCCAATTTACACCTTATATACTGAGTGCCTTTAAGAGTGCATTGTTCCTCTTTCCCCTCAGGGGTGCAATTAGCTAGGACAGGGTGAGCAGGGGTACTAATTGGTGTGCACTCCCCACACTCATTATGGCTTTGTATTGCAGGGCTCAGGCCATTTTCTGGGTATGCATTAGTCAGAGGATACATGACTAGGCTTAGGCTCACCAGGACTCCCTACAGGTGTACTTCTCTGCCTCTGCCTACGCCCACCAGGTTGCTACTGGCGGTGAGGGAAACCATCTTCTTGGCAGCAGAAGTATTCTTCAGGGGACTAATGTGAAGTCCAAACTGCATACTGTCCCTTAAAGGCATCTTACCTTGATAATTTTTACTGTATCTGTCCAACAAGATACTTTATTTGCTCTCTGGCACTCAATTTCTAAAATTACCCTCCTGCAATTTAGTTTTCCCCCAATCCTGTGTTGGTACAAGCAAAAACCACTCGATCGACTCCGGTTCAATAATATTCAATTTGGTGGCAAGTATTAGAATTCGGTCAGTCAGAGACAGCTCTTCCTCAAAGCACTTAGTACAGAGACCTTTAGGCCTGATTCCCCATATACAATGTGTGACCCAAACTTCACAACAAATCTGGCTCCTGAAAAGAGCAAAAGGAAAACACCTGCCCCAGGAACTGAACACCTTATCTGATCTAAGGTGCTCATTTACTTGTCCGACGCAATTTTAGCTTGAGGCTTCCAGGGTGGGAGGTCACTTTCTACTCGGGTGTCTCTTCTCTTGTCTTGATCTTTTTCGCTCTGGAGGCTTGTGTCCAGCCCTTTTCTGCTGTCCGGACTGCTGTGTCTGTGGTCAAAAGGACAAGAAAAAAAAAAAGGACCTTCCCAGTGAAGAGAGAGAAAGAAACCTCTTTCTAGGTTTTTATGAGAACGTGATCCCCAGGTTGGATTTTGCGTATGGCAAACCAAAACTTATACCTCCCAACTTTTGGTAATTCAGTGAAATCCACTTGAATTCTTTCAAAGGGACGATAGGCTATAGGGCGACTACCCCAGATTACCTGTCGTGTCCTGGCTTTGTTAACTCTCTTGCATGTTAGGCACCCTTGCACCTCTTGTTTAGCCAGCTCATAAATCCCTTTACATCCAAAGAATCTCAGAAACTGTTCTGCCAGAGCCTGGGATCCCCAATGAGTTTGCATATGCAATCTCCTCAGAATTTTTCTGGTGTAGTCTTTTGATACTAATTCCCTCCCATCCGGTAACTTCCACTTACCATCTTCTAATGTCCCTCCTATCTTCTTGTATTCCTCAACCTCTTTTGGAGAGGGACGAGGGGGATATTCCCAAGTACTGTTCCCCCCAACTTCTGGGGTACTTACTGTCATTAGTGCAGCACTTTTGGCTTCCTTATCAGCCAAATTGTTTCCCCGGATCCGAAATTGTATTCCTGTTTGGTGTCCTTTTACATGTACTACTGAGATTGCCTCTGGCTCTCGGATAGCTTCTAAGATTTGCTTTATTAATTCCCCATGAATTAATCCTCGTCCTCGAGTGTTTATTAACCCCCTTTCCTCCCAAATTTTCCCAAAAGTGTGGACCACCCCAAAGGCATATTTTGAATCTGTGAAGATTGTCCCCCTTTTCCCTTTTAATCTTTTTAATGCCCGAAAAACCGCATCTAATTCACATGCTTGAGCCGACCAGCTTGCACTGAGGGGTCCTGATTCAATTACTTCCCCTGTTTTCCCATCTATGATTGCATACCCTGACTTTCTCTTTCCTTCTATTACCCTTGCTGACCCATCCACAAACCATTTTTCCCCCCCTCAAGTTCCTCCTCCTCCAAGTCTGTTCTGATTTTTGTCTGCAATTCCACAATTTCCGCACACTCGTGGGTTGGTCCCTCTGATGCTTCCCTGTACAGGAATTGAGCTGGATTCAATGCAGTGGTTGTTCGTAGTTCTAAATCATGTGAGTGTATTAGTATGGCTTCATATTTCAACAATCTAGCATCCGTGAGCCACTTATCTGCTTTTTGTTGTAATATACTCCTCACGTCATGAGGAGTATACACCACTAACGAGGCCCCAAATGTTACTTTCTTTGCTTCTTCTACCAATAATGCTGCTGCCACAATTGCCTGTAGGCAAGTGGGCCAACCCCTGCTTACTGGGTCTAGCAGCTTTGATACATATCCCACTGGTTTCTTAGCTCCTGCCCAATCCTGTGTTAAGACTCCGTAGGCAGTCTGGTTGCTAACGTCCACAAATAATTGAAATGGCCTTTTTATATCTGGGAGATTTAACACAGGGGCTGTCATGAGGATTTCTTTTACCTCTTTGAATCCCTCCTCGTCCCGTTCTGTCCATTTTACCTTGTCAGTGGTCAATTTCTCATATAAAAATTTTACCTTCTCACTGTACCCCTCAATCCATTGCCTGCAATAACCCAGGAGTCCCAGTAGCTGCCTGACCTCCCTCTTTGTTCGGGGGGAGGGTAGGGATATAATTCCTGCTATCCTTTCCGGGTCTAATTTCTTTCTTCCCTTCACCAGCCAGTGTCCTAAATACTTAACCTCGGGTTCAACAAACTGTAGCTTTGACTTAGACACCTTTAACCCCTTTTCTCCCAAGAAATTCAGCAATCTTATGGAGGTTGTCCTGACATCCTCTTCTTCCTGACCAGCCACTAATAAATCATCTACATACTGTAATAACTTGGTCCCTTCTACCGGCACGAATTGGCTTAGCAGCTGTTCCAGAGCCTGACCAAACAGGTTGGGTGAGTCCACGAATCCTTGAGGTAGGGAAGTCCATCGGTATTGTTGCTTACGACTGGTATCTGGGTCCTCCCATTGAAAGGCAAAATAGTCTCTACTATCTTCTGCCAAGGGGCAGGACCAAAATGCATCTTTTAAATCTACTACACTATACCAGGTGTCCTCAGGTGAAATTTTATTCAAAAGTGTGTACGGGTTTGGGACTGTGGGGAACAAGCTCTTAGTTCTCCTGTTTACTGCTCTAAGATCTTGTACCAGCCTGTAGCTACCATCAGCTTTTCGAATAGCTAAGATAGGAGTGTTATGTCTGGACATGCAAGGTTCCAAGGTCCCTTTATTAAGGAGGTCCTCTATGACAGGTTTTAATCCTTTCCTTCCTTCTAGGGGGATGGGGTATTGCTTGACTCTAATAGGTTCTTCAGGTTTATCTATTTTTATGTGTATGGGTTCTATTTCTAATTTCCCTGCCTCCCCTTGTGTGTGCCAAACCCTTGAATCAACTCTATTCTCGTCCTCTATTGTTAGTCTAAATAAACGTACCATAAGCCGAGAACTCTCCACAATTAGACTTATTTCTAATGTTACCATCAAATCCCTCCCTAACAGGTTGTAATCCGCTTCTTCAACTAACAACAGATTCCCTAAACAAAACCTCGTTTCAGATTCTATTTCAACATTTTTAATTACTGGTACCATAAAAGGTTCCCCTTTTGCTTCAATTACCATCACAGTTTCCTTACTTATAGTACATCCTGAAGGCAGCTGTTGAACAGTACTACGCTCAGCACTAGAGTCTACTAAAAATTCCAAAATTAGTTTTTCGGGTCCTATCTTTAGTTTTACCAGGGGCTCCAGGGATGTTCTGGACCCTAAATGAAAAAGCCCCTGACACCTCTAATCCTCTTGAAACATTTTCTCGTCTTTCATCCGCTTCCTACAGTCCCTCTTAAAGTGACCTTTCTTCCTGCAGTAGAAGCACTCGGGAGCCTCCCTCCGTCCGGCCGCCTGTTTTGTCTGGGAGGGGCCCCGCTTCCCCTGGGTCTGCTGGCTCGGTGCCAGTCCTGAGCTGTCCCGAGTCTGCTCCTGCTTCTGTGCCTCCCTCACGGCAGCCACTAAAACCTTTGCCTGTGCCTTTTGTAGCTCCTCTCCCTTCCTCATGTAAACCCGATGCGCCTCCTTCAATAATTCCTGCAGTCCTTTCTCTTGCCAATCGTCTATTTTTTCGAGCTTCCTCGGTATATCCTCTCACGATTTTGCAACAAATTGTGTTTTCAGGAGGACCTCCCCCATAGGAGAGTCAGGATCCGTCCCTGAATACATTTGGATACTTTGTCTCAATCTCTCAAGCCACTCAATTGGCGTCTCATCCCTTCCCTGACATTGTGCCAGTGCCTTGCTCATGTTCTGCCCTTTGGGAACCGCCTCCCGCATACCCTGTATCACCATGCTTCTTAATTCTATCATTCTTAACCTGCCTTCTTCTGTCTGCGCGTCCCATGACGGTCTCATGCTTGGCCACCTCTGGTCCCCTTGTCCTCCCTGGGGGTTTCTACGCTCCCAATCCCGAATCGCGGCTTGCCTTATCATTTCCCGTTCCTCGACATTGAACAATGACCTCAATATGGCATTAATATCATCATATGTGTATACGCTAGTTCCTAAGAATTCGTCTAACCGGTTTGCGACTCCTATTGGGTCATTCATTAGATTGCCCATCTCTTTCTTAAATGCTCTCACATCTGCGGTGTTAATTGGTATGTGTACAAATCCAATGACCCCGGGGCAGTGGGCACTTCCCTTAAAGGAAGGAGTTTTTGTCCGTCTGTGTCATCCCCACTATCGTCATTATATACTCTTTTTGTTTTGTGTCGGGTCCTGCTTGCTGGCGGGGATCCAATTTCTCCAGCAGCAGGAATTGTTACTTTATGTCCCGGGAGGGAGGGAGCAGGGGGTGGGTGAGGCGCCGCTGCAGCCGGTGCCTGGGGAATTGGGGCGGGGGTGAGGCAAAGGTTGGTATGAGGGGTTCGTGGGTGCGGGAAGCGGGGTGGTACAGGGGGAGGTTGAGGAGTGGGATTTAGGTATGGGGGTGGGAGATTGTCCAGGGGTTCCCATGTTTCGCTTACAGATGTAATATCCTTACAGGTTCTAACCGGGTATAACTTAGTGCTAATGTATTTCCATAATTTAGCATAATCCTTTTCCTCCGTTACCTGCAGTTTTTTTTCGTTCACATGGTTAATCAGAGCCTGGCAGACCCATCCCCCCCCCCTTTTTTTTTTTTTTTTTTTTTTTTTTTTTTTTTTTTTTTTTTTTTTTTTTTTTTTTTTTTTTTTTTTTTTTTTTTTTTTTTTTTTTTTTTTTTTTTTTTTTTTTTTTTTTTTTTTTTTTTTTTTTTTTTTTTTTTTTTTTTTTTTTTTTTTTTTTTTTTTTTTTTTTTTTTTTTTTTTTTTTTTTTTTTTTTTTTTTTTGTTTTTCAGGCCTGGAGCAAGACAGTCCTTTTGTTTCTTTCAAATTCAGCTCCCGGTGTCCACATAAGACAAAGTCCTTCCTGCTCTTTGACGAGATTTTGTGTCCGTTGTGTATTGCCTTTAGGTGGTGGACTTCATCCGAGTCGGGAATGCAGTCCTGGGGGAGTGATGGGATTTTGGAAAGGCATCACCTCCTTGAGTTTCCAGGTTTCCCCAGGAGATAGATGCTTATCGGTAACAGTCCGACCTGTAGATATGTTAATTTACCTAGCTCTGAGGCAATCACTGCCTTTACCTTGTGGCTTGTTTGGGGCTGGGATCCCCCTGCACCCCCGTCAGTGCTCTGGGACCCCCTGTACCCCCATTCCCAGCCATTCCACCCTTCCCATACCCAGGATCCGCCCTTTTCCTCGGCTTTTGGACCCCCAGATCTCCCAGATTTCCACGTCCCCCCGTTCTCCATTCCCGAGACTTCCTGGTCTCAGCGGAGATCCAGATGAATTCCCTGGAATTCCCTCTACTCTCGTCTCCCTTTCGCGTCTCCCAAACTGCATCCCCGGGATCCGCACTCCCCTCTCAGCCCCAGCCCCCTTTTCCTGTGACCCAGGGACCCCCTGGACCCCCATTCCTGCCTTTCCCAGCTCTCAGACTGTAATGGATGAATATAATGTAATTGGTGTAAGAATTATATAGCAGTGTAGAATAAGCAGTATTTGTAAGAGCAAAGTAAAAAAGCTAAAAACCGAACCACAGACAGTAAGGACACAGATCACTTGCTTACATCATTGTAACATCCAACAAAGGTAGGACAGCTCAAATTAACAACTGAATAGACCCAGCCCAGCGGAGATGGCCCTGTCTAGGGAGGCACCCAAGCTATGAGGACCCGATAAGCACCCTTGATTAAAGATAATCAACGCCATGGGAAAAATACATCTGAATGCCCCATTTCCCGTAAAGTAAGATCTACAGGATACATCTCACTGTCGCCTTCCCGAAAGCCAGGACATGCCTTCATCAGAATTCATCCTCTTCCAGGATATGGTTTTGTCCAGCTCAACTTGGTGAAAAAAAGCTACATGATTATGCTGAACGACAGGAGAAGACAAAGACCTCCACTCCGGTCTAAAATAACTGTATAAAAACTGGACTAACCAAAGCTGTTTTGTGAACATTGGGGGATTCTAAGCAATAGAGTTCGAATCATTGTGTGTTCACCCGGTGTCGATCCCGGGCTCGGCGCTGTTCCTTTGCCATTGTGGCTGTCAAGGACGGTGTTTCGGTGGCAAAATAAATATCGCTTATTTTAATCATATTTAATTCGGCTTGATCACGTTTTTATCTATAACACAGACCTTCCTTTCCCTCGACACTGGGGACTCCTGGACGCTTTTCCGGGGCACTGGGACCCCCTGGATCTCCCATCCCACCTCTCCCAGTCCCTTCAACCTTCCTTCCCGGCTCTCCCAGTTCTGCTTCCTGACCCTTGGACGGCACCAGACCCCCCAGTCTCTGCGTCCCGCCAGTTCTCCACCCCCTTCTCATCCTTCGGGGGCACCCTGGGTGGTCCCAGGGGCAGATTCAGGGGAATTCCCAGGGTTTCCTCTGTCCCCTCCCCGTCCTGGCGCTCCCCCGGTCACTTTCGCGTCTCCCAAGCTGCGGCTTCGGGATCCGCCCCGGGACTGGTGACGCCCCCTCGGCACCGGGACCCCCCTGAACCCCCGTTCCTGGCACGAGGACCCCCCTGCACTTCCATTTCCGGGCTAACTCCCCTTCCTGGGCGGAGTGACCCCCTTGAACGTTCATTTTGGAGCACCGGGACCCCTCTGTACCCCCTTCACCATTCCAAAAACCCCATACAACCCCTTATTTGGAACCTGGAACCGACCTGAACCCCCATTTCCAGGCACGGCAACCATGCTGAACCCCCATTTCTGGGCACTGAGACCCCCTGAACCTCAATTTTCAGGCACCAGAACCCCTTGAGCCCCAGAACCCAGAAAGGGAACCCTCCTGAGCCCCATTTCCTGGGCACCCAGTGCATCCCGATATCCGGCACTGGGACCCCCTGAACCCCCATTCCGCTGCACCGGGACCCCGTGTGCCCCCATATCCGGGAATTAAACTCTTCCAAACCCTCCATTCTCACGCACTGGGACCACCCTGCACACCTTTATCCAGCACCAATGCCCCCCTGCACCCCCTTTCCCTGTCCTCTCCTCTCAGAGACCCCAGCCCCCCTTTTCCTTGACCCTGGGACCCCCTGGACCCCCATTCCTGCCTTTCCCAGCCCCCACCCTCCACTTTCCTTAATCCGTGCACCCCTTTTCCTGGGTACAGGCACCCCCTGTGTTGGAGTCAGTGCATCAGGGGTCTCTCTGAATTCTTCAGAGAGAAATCAGAGTGCAGGGATTTAAGGTATATTCATGGAGAAGGGGGGAAATATATTTAAAGAACAGAAATAAAGAGTATAGGAAAGGATCTAGAACTTATGCTTATGTATTTAAGATGAGCTGAGTGTTTAGGTAAATCCACAGAGAAGGGGGAAAATATATTTAAAGAACAGAAGTAAGAGTATGGGAAAGGATACGGAATTTATAATGACATATTTAAAGTAAGCTAAGTGTTGTGGTGAGTCCATAGAGATGGGGAAAGTGTATTTGAGGAGCAGGAATATATGTATGATTATTTAGAATCTTTATTAAGGAGAAATGGTTTTAGTGTTCCAGATAAAAAGTTAAGAGAACTGTTAATATATGTTAGAAAGAATTTTCCAAATGTAGATGCCGGTTCTGTTTTAAGTGAATATTTCTGAGATCGGGTAGGACTGAAACTTTTTGATGATGTTTGTTTAGGAGATAGAAAAGCTCCTTTTTTATTACCGTCTTAGGAATTGATCAGAGAATCTTTAAGTGAGCCACTTACTAATTCTGAAAAGACAGAGACTTCTTCACTGACTTCTCGATTGGTGTCACAATATATTGCAAATTGCCGTGATTTTTTCAGCACAAAATCCAGGGACCCCGTCCCCACCGTGCCCCACAGCCGGGAGAGCGGCTCGGGGCCCGGCCGGCAGCACCGCCTTTGGTGCCGCTCGAGCCGTGTTTTGTGAGCGCAGGGGCCCTGGTTAGTCAGTCTGGTCAGAAGAAAGCCCGAGGGAGCCTGGCCGAGGCTGCTGAGCCGGCGCAGCCCGTGCCCGCCCCACGCCGTGTGTTCAAAGCAATCCCTGGAACGGAGCCCCCCCTTCCCACCCGCGCGGCAGCTTCACCGCGGCTGCAGTGGCTGCTCAAGGAATTCCCAACCCCGCACAACCCATGCGGGAAACAGTGTTTGAAAAGAGGAGGGGAAATGGGAGGGGAGAGGACAGGGCAGCACGGGTGAGAGCGAGTGGGAAGGGACAGATCTGTCTGCGGCTGTCGGGAATGCTGGGGGAGGAGATGATTGCCCAGTTTCAGGGAAACCTGAGATACCAAGATTAGAGTCCCTCAGCCCTCCCGTGCCGTGCAGAGTCCAGTGCTGCAAAGAAGAGGAGGAAAGGGGGTGGGGGGATGCCAAGAACTGCCTTTATCGACCTTGTTGGGGACAAACGGAGCAAGGGAACGTGATAACGGATTCAGTTCTATTTTCACAGTTCTTTTATGTTAAAGTAAAGGTTTTTGTTTATTCATTGTTTTCAAAAAGATGCTGAAATTATTGGAATGGTGAAGGTACAGGACATTTCATATCTTATTTGAATAGATATCACCTATATTTAGTAATCTGTTATTGCTCAGATATGAGTGGACACTTGTCCAAATACCAACACTGAGTTTTAATTTTCCTATAGTTAATTATTAAAAAAAACAAAACAGCTTCTAAGTCTTTGTAATGCCCTCATTATGAATTAATAAGTTTTGAATTTCTTTAAAGAAGAAACTTGCAAATTTATGCCTCACAGATTTATTACCAGTATTTGAGCTTTCCCTTCAAACCAAATTGTAATAGATTTCTAGTTTACATTTCTCAAATTATCCATGAAATACTTCATGAACACAAATCACAACCACTTCTAGGACCATCATTTGAACTACAAAATTAATTTGAGCCAAAATTTCCATATTTAATTTCAAAACCATTGTATTAAGATTATGAATTCTGTATTACAGAATGATTTTGATTTTTATTTTATTGTTTAACCTGAATTCTTTGCACATTCCAAGTAAATTTTAGAAAACTTCCAAACACGCCCCAGAAGCAAATGTATGAAGATAATTAGTTAGGTTGTAAATTTAATATTCCTTTGTTTTCTTTTTTATTCATTCTCTCTCTTATTTTAGCAGGTCTCCTATGACCTGACCCTGTGCTGTCGCATGATTTTAAGTATTTTTCAGAGTTCTAAGAAAATTATCTGAGTTTTGCTGAAAGCCTCTTCTGAATTTCTAGTTTTGTGGTTTTCCCCAGTTGTTATTACAGAAGCACTGCAGCAGCCTGCCATGTTCAAAGCATCTCATCCTGAGGAAAAACTTCAGAGAGAACAAGCTGCTGAAGGAGTTTGATTTCTTTCTCACCCTGAAATGTTTAATTGTAGCTTTTGTTCTTAAGAGTCTTGCTTTTTAATAAAAAGGTGTCGGGGGTTCTCTTCCAATTAGAATTTAGGCAGAGGCCTGGCCTTAATTCTACCTGGAAGGGAAATTGTGCAAACCCAAGTGTTTTCTGCATCAAAATAATATTCCAGTCGTTTTGACTTGGCAATTTGACCCTACCAATATGGCAGCTGAAGAAATTTTAGGGTGAATTTGATGCTCATTATCTGGAGATGAACATCGAATTCCCCATTGAATCAAGGCTTGTTGTTGGCAGACTCTGAGGTGATGACAGAGTTTTTGAAGGATTGATGATTATCTAGATTTATAAATGTATGTCTATTATTTAAAGTATTGTTGATTGTTGTGTTGTGATTTACCTGCAGAAGATTGTGAATTTTGAGTTTATTAAAAAAAAAAAAAAAAAAGGGGGAATCAGTAGTATTATAGAATTTTTTGTTAGATAATAGTTTAAGAAAAATACAAAGTTCAATTATATGTTATGCTTATGCTTTGTTTGGTTTTAGTATTACAGATTTGTCAGCCAACTAAGTGTTTAAGCAACTTCAGTTAATGTATTAAGTTAAAATACCATATGTCTGTCCAACACAACCCCAGAAAACTCTTTTTCATTTGTTTAGCTATCCTTGTAGTTATATTGTTAATGCAAATCTGTGTGTGCTTTGCCATGATACCCATTTGTTCCTGAACGAAGCAGGTGAAGTTTTGCTCTGATGACTGGGTGAAAGGAGCAGGGCTGGCCAAGACCCTCCTGAAATAGTCAAGGGCAAGGCTGGGTTGGCCTCTGTGTTTGCCACCAAGAAGATTTTTAGCTCTGCTGCTGGCTGCAATCCAGCAGGCGTTGAGCGGTGGGGACACACGCTGTGCCAGACCTTGATGAAAGGGATGACCTTCTCTGCTACCAGAGGGCCCCCAGGAGGAGAAAATGGGCCAAGTAGCCTGCAAGTGATATGAGTCTCAGAATGGTACAGTTTGGATGGTTTGTTTAGTGGATTGGAATTCAGCATCAGGGATGAAAAAGTTTTTTGGTGCTAATCATGGTTCCTTGTTTTCTCCATGCATTTCACAAATCATTAATAAGTCTGTTAAGGGAATCTTTATGGTTCTAAGAGGAGGGGGAGATGTAGGAGTCAGTGAGTCAGGGGTCTCTCTGAATTCTTCAGAGAGAAACTACAGTGCAGGAATTGAATTAAAGCCTTTGGATGGATTGAAGTATATTAAGCCATGCACACATAAAGTAGACACTTAAGTAGAAGTAAGTCAGTAAGTTTTAGGGTGAGCTCTAATGCTTTTAGTAAGTGAAAGGTTTCAAATGCCAGAGTAGCAGTGCGAGCTCTAGTGAAGACTGAAAACAGCAAGAGGCTCCAGGCCCACAGTTGCAGACAGGACATAGACACAATAGAGCTATAGTAAGAATATTGCTTACACTTTTCAGATAGAACAAGATAGGTTGTATGTGTAGTTCTATACATAACCTGGTGTGCTAAGAAACTAGAATTCTAATAGATTAAGGAGTGGTTGTCCAAACTTGCATCTTAGTTTGTTGGGAAAATCCTATATAAGGTATGTATTGGGGAGAGTTGTTGCTTTTCAGCTGTCGGCTTTTAGCCATTGGCTTTTGCCAGGGCTTTTAGCCATCTGCTCTTTGCCAGGCTTTTGCTTTGCTACTGCTTTGCTATTGCTTTACTGTGTGCCTTTTGAGACTGATGTGCTTTGTAATAAAAGGTGTTTTGTAATAAATAACCTTTTTAACTATTAGCTGCTTTGCTTGTTTAAGATAACCCGACAGAGTAGGAGCCAAGAGCTCCGGAGGTCCGAGAAGCTCACAGGGAGCAGCTGATGATAATGGAGGGGAGAGATGTGAAAGGAGAAACAGGGAGAAGGGTGGACACTCCCTATGGGGAGATGAATGTGAGGCACTTGATCAGCAGCCTGGAATGGCTGGAGTTCCTGTGGGCTCTGTGAACACTCAGTGCCAGCACAACCACGAGGTGATAACCCCGTTCCTCATGGAGCGCAGAGCTGAGCGTGGGGCAGAGCAGGTCCCGTCAGGCCCTGGCCTGGGAATGACCCTGGAGCCCCTCAAAACCTCCCTGGGAATCACCCCAGAGCCCCCAGCACTCCTTGAGCCCATCCCTGGGGCTTCCTGCCCCTCCCCCAGTGACTCTGTGGCTCTCCCAGTCCATCCCAGTCCCTCCCAGTGCCACCTCAGTTCATCCCACTGTCCCCATAGTCCCTCCCAGACCCTGTCCGTCCTCCACCCTCTTTCCCAGTGCACCCCTAGTGCCTCCCAGTCCATTCCCAGTCCCTCTAAGTGCCACACCAGCCTTCTCCCATCTCTCCCAGTGCCCCCCAGTGTGTCCATCTCACCGTGGCCCTCGAGCTCCCAGCCCAGCCCTGGCTGCCTGCTCTGCTCCATGATGGATTTCTACCCTGCCCAGATCCAGCTGAGGTGGTTCCAGGGCCAGCAGGAGCTCTCAGGGCATGTGGTGGCCACTGACCTTGTCCCCAGTGGGGACTGGACCCACCAGCTCCTGGTGCTGCTGGGAACCCCAACCCCCCAGTGTGGGGTCACCTCCAGCTGCCAGGTGGAGCACAACAGCCTGGAGCACCCCCTGAGCCAGGACTGGGGCACAGCCTGGACCCCACAGTGCAGAGGGAGTGGGGGAGGCACTGGGGGGCCTGGGAGAGCAGTTGGGATGTGCAGGGAGTAATTGGGAGGAAGATTGAGATAGTCTGGTTTAAACTGGGAGTAGGGATGGGGGGTCTAGAAGGGCTGACAAGAGGTTTGAAGGTAGATGGGGAGGGTGTCATGGGGTTCTGGGGGTCCCAGTGGGCACTGGGAGGTACTCTGGGGGTGCTGCGCATAACAGGGAGGGATTTGAGTGAGCCTGGAGGGGATGGAAAGAGATCAGGGATGGAAAAGTAGGGTTGGAATGAGGTTGGTTCTGCAGGGAAGAGACTGGGAGGGTCTTGCTGAGTTCCAGTGGGGCTGGGAAGAGACTGGGACAGGGTTTGGGGGGTGCTGGGGCACTAAGGGGGAAAATGGGAGGGGGTTATGGGATCCTGAGAGGAACAGGAGTGGCTTTGGTGGGTCCTGGAGAGGCTGGAAAGAGACTGGGAGGAGGTTTTAGGGAGCTCTAGGTGGGCTGGAGGAGACTGGGAGGGTTCTTAGAGGGGCTTGGGGTGTCTGTGAGAGATTTTGGGGGTCCTGACGCCTGCGGACCCCCAGAGGTGCTGCTGGACGCTGCCCACAGAAAGGTGCTGATGGGGATCGGAGGCTCCATGTTGGGGTATGTCTTCCTGCAGGGGCTCAGCTCCTCCCTGTGCAAGAAGGTGGTGGTGGGGGGGTGAGGGGGTTGGCTCTCTCGTAGCATTTGTGCTCCCCATGGAGCCCCCAGCTCAGTGCCACCCCCTTTCCTCTGCCCACAGAGCTCCTGACCCAGCAGTGGCTGCAGCACCTCCCCATGGTCTTGGTCAAGCCAGGACCCCAAGCTCCGTGCCCGAGCTGATTTTGGGGGAGATCGTTTGTTCCCCCCAACCCCGCTGTCACTCTGCCCCCAGCCCAGCTGCTCCCAGTATTCCCAGTAAAGCTTCCCAGTTAGACCCAGTCCCGTTTATTGTGGGGCAGGACTGGGGAGAGATTTGGAGCACCCCGCGGGGGGATCGTGATTGGGCGGGAGGGCGGGGTCCAGGTGGGGAACACTGGGTGCTGCGGGTCTGCCCGGCAACCGGTGAGTCATCAGAGCTGCTCTCCCTGATTGGCTGAATCTTCTTCATCGCACTGTCTGATTGGCTGAGGAGAGGCCCGGGAGTTGAGAAAATGAACAGGAGAGATCCCTCTCCGAGCTTCGAACGGGAACAACAGACCCAGCCTGGGAACAAGGAGGGAATTTATTACCAACTAAATCACAGCAGCACAAGGAGAAAGGATAGAAATCTCTCCAGCCCCTTGGCCCCACCCAACACTGATCACCGGGGCTCTGCCCAACGGGGGTCACTGGGGATCATCCAACACCCATCCTCCCATGGGGGATGGAGCTGGAGCAGAGCACGAAGCTCTTCCCACACTCGGGGCACTCACAGGGCTTCCCTTAGTGGAGCCTCCGTTGGTGTTGGGTCAGGTGAGAGCTCCTGGAGAAGCTCTTCCCACACTCAGGACACTCGTAGGGCCTCTCCCAGTGTGGATGCGCCGGTGGACAGTGAGGTTTTCATTGCGGTTGAATCCCTTCCCGCAGTCGGGGCAGCGGAAGGGCCTCTCCTCTGTGTGAATCCGCTCATGTAGGAGGCGACTGGAGCTGGTCTGAAACATCTTCCCACACTCAGGACACCTGTAGGGCCTCTCCCCAGTGTGGATGCGCTGGTGTCTTCTCAGGGAGGAGCTGACCCCAAAGCTCTTCCCACATTCCAAGCAGGTGTAGGGCCGTTCTCCTGTGTGGACGACCTGGTGCTGCATCAGGCCGGAGATGTCTCTGAATCCCTTCCCACATTTCCCACACTCATAGGGCTTTTCCCCAGTGTGGATCATCTGGTGCTGGATCAGATGGGACCTGCAGCTGAAACCCTTCCCACATTCCAAGCACTTGTGGGGCTTCTCCCCTCCATGAGGCTTCTCCACCAGCTCTGAGCTCCGTCTGGATCTCCGGCCGCCTTCCTGGCTCAGGGAGGGTCTTTCCTCCTCGCAGCTCCCTGGGCTGGGTTTGCAGCTCCTCCTCATGAGGGATCTCTGGGACTTTTCCTTATTCTCCATCCCCTAATGCCTTAGGAATAAAAAACCTGGTTCTGGAGAAAAAAACAGAAGAGAGGTCCAAGGATTGGGAATTCCTCCTTGCCCAAGTTCATCTCATGAATTCACTGGACATCTTGTATCTATAAGAACCTCTAAAACACCAAGATCACAACTCAAAATTCTCCAAATCTTCAAGACACAAAAGCACCACACTACAAGCAGAAAAATTCAGCAAAAAGCCCTGCAAAATACAAATATTCAGACCCTGCAAAAAACCAAAGAACAACCGTTTTATACAATAATTTTCCAAGACGCCAAGATTCACTGCAGTGAAAATCATGGATCCGTCTCTCCGGTCACCTGCTGCATGTGGGGGGAGCAACGCTCCTGGGGCAGGAGGGGAGGCTGCAGATACAGGGAGGGATGGAACCTTGTGCTGCTTCCCATTTTTGGTCCTCCTCCTCCTGTATCCCT
>JAREIS010001835.1:0-17204 GCA_030060385.1 Muscicapa striata striata | reverse complement strand
ATCCGGCGGAAGGCGATGTCGCTGGCTGGCCGTCCGCCCGGGCTGGGTAGACCTGGTCCGCGGCCGCACTGAGAAGGGTAGACCTGTTCATTCAGCGCCGGGCCGCTGCACGCCTCCTCTCCGGCAGAAGGCGGATGCTACCGCCGCCCGCCAGCCCGAGTCGGGTAGACCTGGTGTCCGGCAGCCGCCCGGAGAAGGGTAGACCTGTTCACCCGCGCCGAGGGACTGCTGCAGAGCCTCCTATCCGCTGTAGGTGGATGCCGCTGGCTGGCCTGCGCCCAGATCGGTAGACCTGGTCTCAGAGGCCGCCGGGAGAAGGGTGACGCTTCACCCGGTGCCGCAAGCCGCTGCAGCGCCTCCTCTATGGCAGGCGAGCCGCCGGCTGCCTGGCCGCCCGGAGCGGTAGACCTGGTCTGCAGCGGCCGCCCAGAGAAGGGTATCCTGTTCACCCGGCGCTGAGGGCGCTGCAGCGCCTCCGTGCCGGCAGGAGCGATGCCGCGCCTGCCGGCCGGCCCGAGCCGGGTAGACTTGTTCTCCGCAGCGGCCCGGAAGAAGGATAGACCTCTTCACCCGGCACGCGGGCCTGCAGCGCCCTGCCTCCGGCGTAGGAGGTGCCGCCGGCCGGCGTGGGCCCTGAGCCGGATAGCCCTGTCCTCCGACGGCCGCCCTGGAGAAGGGTAGACCTCTTCACACCGGCGCCACGGGCCGCTTCAGCGCCCTCCTCTCCGGCGGAAGGTGGATGCCACTGGCCCGCTGGCCGGGCTCCCAGAGCTGGGTAGATCTGGTCTCCAGAGGCCGCCCGAGAAGGGAAGACCTGTTCACCCCAGAGCAATGGGCTCCGCTGCAGCGCCCTCCAAGCCGACGGCAGGCGGATTCGCCTCCCGGTTGGCCGGCCCCGCAACCGAGCAGACCTGGTCCCCTGGCGGCCGCACCCGAGTAAGGGTATACCTGGTTCACCAACGCGCCAGCGGGCTGCTGCAGCAGCTCCTTCCGGCGGAAGGCGGATGCCATGGCCGGGAGCGACCCGGGAGCCGGGTACACCTGGCTCGGCGCGCCCTGAGAAGGGGTAGACCTGTTCACTCAGGCGCCCCCGCTCCGCTGCAGCGCTATCCCGACGGCGGTAGGTGGATGCCGCGCAGCCGGGCAGGTCGGGCCTGAGAGCCGGGAAGACTCGCCCTCCAGCAGCCGCCCCTGGAGAAGGGGTAGACCTGTTCACCACCGCGCCGCGGACGCTGCAGCCCCTCCTCTTTCCGGGGCGGAAGGGCGGATTCGCCGGGCGGCTGGGAAGGCCCCGGACCGGGATACAATCTGGTCTCCCGGCGGCCGCCCCCAAGAAAGGGGTAGACCCAGCAACTCGGGCGCCACAGGCCGCTGCAGCTCTCTTTGCCGGGCGGCAGGCGGGATTTGCTGGCGGCCGCAGGCCCGGGAGCTGGGTAGACCTGAGCCCCGGTGGCCACTCCCGAGAAGGGTAGACCTGTTCACCCCTAGGCCCTGGGCCGCTGCAGCGCCCTCTCTCCGGCTGAAGGCGGATGCTGCCAGCCGGCCGGGCCGGCCCGAGCCGGGTAGACTGATTCCGGCGCCGCCTCCCAGAGAAGGATAGACGCTTAGCCTTGCGACGCTGGGCTGTTGAAGTGCCCTCCTATCCTGCGGTAGGCAAATGCCGCCTGCCGGCCGGGGCCCGGCTCCAGAGCCGGGTAGACCTGGTCTCCGGTGGCCGCCCCGGAGAAGCGTAGACCAGTTCACCATGGCGCCATGGGCCGCTGTAGCGCCCTCCCCGCCGGCCGGAGAAGGACACCCGCCGGCCGGCCGAGTGGACCCGGAGCCGGGTACACCTGGTCTCCGGCGGCCGCCCTGGACAAGGGTAGACCTGTTCACTCTGGCGCCGCGGTCTGCTGCAGCGCCCTCCTCTCCGGCGGAAGGCGGATGCCGCCGGCCGGCCGGCCCAACGCGGAGCCGGGTAGACCTGGACTCCGGCGGCCGCCTCTGAGAAGGGTAGACCTGTTCACCCCGGAGCCGCGGGCCGCTGAAGCCCCCGAGCCGGCGGCGGCAGTTGGACCTTGCCGGCCGGCCAGCCCCAGAGCCGGGTAGACCTGGTCTCCGGTGGCCGCCCCGGAGAAGGGTAGACCTGTTCAACACCTCGCTGGGGACCGCCGCAGAGCCTACCCTTTTCTGGAGTAAGGCGGATTCGGCCAGCCGGCTGGCCAGCCCCGAAATCGGGTAGACCTGGTCTTCAGCGGCCACCCGGAGAAGGGTAGACCTGTTCACCCCGGCGCCGCGATCCGCTGCAGCGCCCTCCCTGCCGGCGGCACACAGATGCCTCCGGCCGGCCGGCCGGCCCCGGAGCCAGGTAGACCTGGTCTCCGGCGGCAGCCGCAAAATAGGGTAGACCTGTTCACCCTGGCACTGCGGGCTGGTGCAGCGCCATCCCCGCCTATGGCAGGCGGATGCCGACGGCCGGCAGGCCGGCCCCGGAGCCAGTTAGACCTGGTCTCCGGCGGCCGCCCCAGAGAAGGGTAGACCTGTTTAGCCTGGCGACGCGGGTTGTTGAAGCGCCCTCCTATCCGGCGGTAGGCAAATGCCGCCGGCTGGCCGGCCCGACCCAGAGCCGGATAGACCTGGTCTCCGGCGGCTGCACTGGAGAACGGTAGACCTATTCACTCCGGCGCTGTGGGCTGCTGCAGCACCCTCCTCCCTGACGGATGGCAAATGCTGCCGGCCGGTCAGCCAGTCCCGGAGCCAGGTACAACTGGTCTCCGGCGGCTGCCCTGGAGAAGGGTAGACCTGTTCACCCTGGCGCCTCGGGCCGCTGCAGCGCCCTCCCCGCCTATGGCAGGCGGATGCCGCCGCATGGCTGGCCGGCCCCGGAGCCGGGTAAACATGGTCTCCGGCTGCCCACCCGGAGAAGGGTATACCAGTTCTCCCCGGCGCCGCGGGCCGCTGCAGCGCCCTGCTCTCCGGCGGTAGGAGGATGCCGCCGGCCGGCCGGTCGGCCCCTGAGCCGGATAGCCCTGTTCTCCGACGGCCGCCCTGGAGAAGGGTAGACCTGTTCACTCCGGCGCCACGGGCCGCTGCAGCGCCCTCCTCTCCGGAAGAAGGCGGATGCCACCGGCCGGCTGGCTGGCCCCGGAGGTGGGTAGACCTGGTCCTCAGAGCCCGCCCCGGAGAAGGGAAGACCTGTTCACCCCGGAGCCATGGGCCGCTGCAGCGCGCTCCAAGCCAACGGCAGGCGGATGCCGCCTACCGGCTGGCCGGCCCTGGAGGCAGGTAGACCTGGTCTCCGGCGGCCGCCCCGGAGAAAAGTAGACATGTTCACTCTGGCTCCTCGGGCCGCTGCAGCGCCCTCCTCTTCAGCGGAAGGGAAATGCTGCCGGCCGGCCAGCCAGTCCCGGAGCCGGGTACAAATGGTCTCCGGCGGCCGCCCTGGACAAGGGTAGACCTGTTCACTCTGGCGCCGCGGTCCGCTGCAGCGCCCTCCTCTCCGGCGGAAGGCGGATGCCGCCGGCCGGCCGGCCCGTCACGGAGCCAGGTAGACCTGGACTCCGGCGGCCGCCTATGAGAAGGGTAGACCTGTTCACCCCGGAGCCGGGGGCCGCTGAAGCCCCCGAGCCGGCGGCGGCAGTTGGACCTTGCCGGGCGGCCGGCCCCATAGCCGGGTAGTCCTGGTTTCCGGCGGCCGCCCCAGAGAAGGGTAGAGCTGTTCAGCACCTCGCTGGGGACCGCCGCAGAGCCCTCCCTTTCTGGAGTAAGGCGGATGCCGACTGCCGGCTGGCCGGCCCCGGAGCCAGGTAGACCTGGTCTCCGGCGGCCTCCCCAGAGAAGGGTAGACCTGTTTAGCCTGGCGACGCGGGCTGTTGAAGCGCCCTCCTATCCGGCGGTAGGCAAATGCCACCGGCTATCCGGCCCGACCCGGAGCCGGATAGACCTGGTCTCCGGCGGCCGCCCTGGAGAAGGGTAGACCTGTTCACTCTGGCTCTTCGGGCCGCTGCAGCGCCCTCCTCTTTAGCGGAAGGCGGATGCTGCCGGCTGGCTGTCCCGCCCTGGAGCTGGGTAGACCTGGTCTCCGGCAGCCGCACTGGAGAACGGTAGACCTATTCACTCCGGCGCTGTGGGCTGCTGCAGTGCCCTCCTCCCCGACGGAAGGCAAATGCTGCCGGCCGGCCAGCCAGTCCCGGAGCCGGGTACACCTGGTCTCCGGCGACCGCCCCAGAGAAGGGTAGACCTGTTTAGCCTGGCGCCGCGGTCCGCTGCAGCGCCCTCCTTTTCGGCGGCAGGCGGATGCAGCCGGACGGCCGGCCGGCCCCGCAGCCGAGTAGACCTGGTCTCAGGCGGCCGCCCTGAGAAGGGTAGACCTGTTCACCCTGGCGCCGCGGGCCGCTGCAGCGCCCTCCCCGCTGGCAGCAGGCTGATCCTGCCGGTCGGCCTGCTGGCCCCAGATCCGGGTAGACCTGGTCTCCGGCGGCAGCCCTGGAGAAGGGGAGAGCTGTTCACTCCAGAGCCGCGGGTTGCTGCAGCACCCTCCTCGGCGGCGGCTGGTGGATGCCGCCGGCCAGCCGGCCCCGGAGCCGGATAGACCTCGTCTCCGGCGGCTGCCCCAGAGAAGGGTAGACCTGTTCACCCTGGCGCCATGGGCTGCTGCAGCGCCCTCCTCTCCGGCGGTAGGTGGATTCTATCGGCCGGCCGGCCGGCCCCAGAGCAGGGTAGACCTGGTCTCCAGCGGCCACTCCAAAGAAGAGTAAATCTGTTCACCGGGTAGACCTGGTCTCCGGCGGCCGACCCGCAGAAGGGTAGACCTGTTCACTCAGCGCCGCGGGCCGCTTCGGCGCCCTCCTCGCCGACGGCAGGCGGATGCTGCTGGCTGGCCAGCTGGCCCCGGAGCCAAAAGACCTAATTTTCAGCGGCCGCCCCGGAGAAAGGTAGACATGTTCACGCTGGGGCCGCGGGCCGCTGTAGCATCCTCCCCGCCGGGGGGAGACAGATGACGCCAACCGGCCGGCCGGCCCCGTAGCCGGGTAGAACTGGTGTCCGGCGGCCGCCCCGGAGAAGAATAGACCTGTTCACCCGGGCGCCGTGGGCCACTGCAGCGTCCTCCTCGCCGACGGCAGGCCCCAGAGCCAGATAGACCTCGTCTCCGGCGGCCACCGCAGAGACGGGTAGACCTGTTCACCCTGGCACCCCGGGCTGCTGCCGCGCCCTCCTCTCCTGTGGTAGGTGGATTCCGCCGGCAGGCCGGCCGGCCCAGGAGCACGGTAGACCTGGTCTCCGGCGGCCGCCCCGGAGAAGCGTAGACCTGTTCATCCTTGCGCCGCAGGCCGCTGTGGCGCCCTCCCCGCCGGCGGCAGTCGGATGACGCCGGACGGCCAGTTGGCCCCGGAGCTGGCTAGAACTGGTCTCCGGCGGCCGCCCCTGAGAAGGGTAGACCTGTTCACCACCGCGCCGCGGGCCGCTGCAGCCCCGTCCCCTTCAAGCGGAAGGCGGATTCCGCCGGCCGGCCGGCACAGCATCCGGGTACACTTGGTCTCCGGCGGACGCCGCAAAGAAAGGTAGACCTGTTAACCCCGGAGCCACGGGCCACTGCAGCGCCCTCCTCACTGGCACAGGCGGATGCTGCCGGCCGGCCTGCCGGCCCCGCAGCCGAGTAGACCTGCTCTCCGGCGGCCGCCCCGGAGAAGGGTAGACCTGTTCACCACCGCGCGGCGGGACGCTAGAGCCCCCTCCCCTTTCGGCGCAAGTCGGATTCCGCCTGCCGGCCGGCCGGCCCCACAGCCGGGTGCACCTGGTCTCCGGCAGCCGCCACAAAGAAAGGTAGACTTGTTCACCACGGAGCCGCCGGCTCCTGCAGCGCCCTCCTCTCCGGCAGAAGGCTGATGCCGCCGGCCGGCCTGCCGGCCCCGGAGAAGGGTAGACCTGTTAATCAAAGCGCCGCGGGCAGCTGCAGCCCCCTCCCCTTCCGGCGGAAGGCGGATTCCGCCCGACGGACGGCCGGCTCCGTAGACGGGTACACCTGATCTCCGGCGGCCGCCACAACGAAAGGTAGACTTGTTCACCCCGGCGCCGCGGGCTCCTGCAGCGCCCTCCTCTCCAGCGAAAGGCAAATGCCGCTGGCCGGCCGGCCGGCTCCGGAGCCGGGTTGACCTGGTCTCCCGCGGCCGCCCCGGAGAAGGGTAGACCTGGCCACTGCAGCGCCCTCTCCACCTGTGGCAGGCAAATGCCAGCGCCCGGCTGGCCGGCCCCGGAGCCGGGTAGACGTGGTCTCCGGCGGCTGCCCCAGAGAAGGGTAGATTTGTTCACTGTAGCGCTGTGGGCCGCTGCAGCGCCCTCCCCGCCGTCAGCAGGTGAATGACGCCGGCTGGCCGGCCTGCCCCGGAGCTGGGTAGGCCTGGTCTCCGGCTGCCGCCCCGGAAAAAGGTAGATGTGTTCACCCCGGCGCCGCTGGCCGCTGCACCTGCGTCCCCTCCGGCGAAAGACGAATGCCGCCGTCCAGCCTGCCGGCCCCGGAGCCGGGTAGACCTGATCTTTGGCGGCCGCCCCGGAGAATGGTAGACCTGTTCACCACCACGCTGTGGGCTGCTGCAGACCCCTCCCCTTCCGGCGGAAGGTGGATTCCGCCGGCCAGCCTGCTGGCCCCGGACCCGGGTAGACCTGGTCCCTGGCGGCCGCCCCGGAGAAAGGTAGACCTGTTAACGCTGGAGCCAAGGCCTGCTGCAGCGCCCTCGCCGGCGGCGGCAGGTGGACCCCGGTGGCCGGCCGGCCCCGGAGGCGGATAAACCTGGTCTCCGACGGCCGCCCAGGTGAAAGGTAGGTTTGTTCGCTCCGGCGCCGCGAGCCGCTGCAGAGCCCTCCTCCCCGGCAGAAGGCGGATGCCGCCGGCCGGCTGGCCGGCCCCGGAGCCGGGTAGACCTGGTCTCCAGCGGCCGCCCCAAAGAAGGGGAGACCTGTTCACCCCGGCGCCGCGGGCTGCTGCAGCGCCCTCCTCTCCGGCAGAAGGCGGATGCCGCCGGCCGGCCTCCTGGCCCCGAAGACGGATAGATCTGGTCTCCGCGGCAGCCCCGGCGAAGGGTAGACCTGTTCACCACCGCTCTGCGGGCTGCTGCAGCCCCCTCCCCTTCCGGCGGAAGGCGGATTCCGCTGGCCAGCCGGCCGGCCCCGGAACCGGGTAGACCTGGTCTCCAGCATCCGCCCCAAAGAAGGGTAGACCTTTTCACCCCGGCGCCGCGGGCTGCTGCAGCGCCCTCCCCTCCGGCAGAAGGCGGATGCTGCCGGCCAGCCTGCCGGCCCCGCAACCGAGTAGACCTGGTCTCCGGCGGCCGCCCCGGAGAAGGTTGACCTGTTCACCACCGCGGCACGGGCAGCTAGAGCCCCCTCCCCTTTCGGCGGAAGTTGGATTCCGCCGTCCGGCCGGCCGGCCCCAGAGCCGGGTACACATCGTCTCTGGCGGCCGCCACAAAGAAAGGTAGACTTGTTAACCCCAGAGCCGTTGGCTGCTGCAGCGCCCTCCTCTTTGGTGGAAGTCGGATGCCGCCGCCCGGCCGGATGGCCCAGGAGCTGGGTAGACCTGGCCTCCGGCGGCCGACCCGGAGAAGGGTATACCTTTTCACCCTGGTGCCGCAGGCAGCTGCAGCGCCCTCCCCTGCCGGGAATAGGCAGATGCCGCCGGCCGGCCGGACGACCCCGGAGCCGGGGAAGACCTGGTCTCCGGCGGCCGCCCCGGAGTAGGGTAGATCTTTTCACCCAGCGCCGCAGGGCCGCTGCATCTCCCTCCCCTCCGGCAGCAGGCAGAAGCCGCCGGCCAGCCTGCCGACCCCGGAGCCAGGTAAACATGGTCTCAGAAGCCCGCCCCGGAGAAGGGTAGACCTGTTCACCCCGGTGCCACGGGCCGCTGCAGTGCCCTCCCCGCCTCTGGCAGGCGGATGCCGACAGCAGGCTGGCCGGCCCCGGAGCCGGGTAAACCTGGTCTCCGGCTGCCGACCCGGAGAAGGTTATACCTGTTCACCCCGGCGCCACAAGCTGCTGCAGCGCCCTCCCTGCCGGAAGAAGGCGGATGCCGCCGGCCGGCTGGCCGGCCCCGGAGCCGGGTAGACCTGGTCTCCCCTGAGCCATGGGCCGCTGCAGCGCCGTCCAAGCTGACGGCAGGCGAATGACGCCTGTCGGCTGGCCGGCCCTGGAGGCAGGTAGACCTGGTCTCTGGCGGCAGCCCCAAAGAAGGGTCGACCTGTTCAGCCCGGCGCAGCGGGCCGCTGCAGCGCCTGCCCCGCCTGCACCAGGTGGATGCCGCCGGCCGGCCGGCCCCGGAACTGGGTAGACCTGGTCTCCAGCGGTCGACCTGGAGAACGGTATACCTGTTCACCACCGCGCCTCCCCTTCCGGCGTAAGGTGGATTCCACCGCCCGGCTGGATGGCCCTGGAGCTGGGTAGACCTGGTCTCCGGCGGCCGACCAGGAGAAGGGTATACCTTTTCACGCCGGCGCAGCGGGCAGCTGCAGCGCCCGCCCCGCCTGCAGCAGGCGGATGCCGCCAGCCGAGCGGACCCCAAAGCCAGGTACACCTGGTCTCCGGCGGCGGCCCTGGAGAAGGGTAGGTTTGTTCACACCGGCGCCGCGGGCCGGTGCAGCGCTCTCCCCGCCGGCGGCAGGCGGATGCCACCTGCCGGCCGGCTGGCTCCGCAGCCGGGTAGACCTGGTCTCCAGCGGCCGCCCCGGAGAAGGGTAGGCCTGTTCACACCGACGCCGCAGGCCGCTGCGGCGCCCTCCCCGCCAGCGGCAGGTGGATAGCACCGGCCGGCCGGCCGGCCTTGAAACCGGTTAGACCTGGTCTCCGGCAGCCGACTTGCAAAAGGGTAGACCTGCCAACCCCAGCACCGCGGGCCGCTGCAGCGCCCTCCCCGCCGGCTTCAGGTAGATGCTGCCGGCCTGCCGGCCGGCCCCGAACCCGGGTAGACCGGGTCGCCGGCGGCCGCCACAGAGAAGGGTAGATTTGTTCACTGCAGTGCTGCGGGCCGCTGCAGCCCCTCCCCACCGTCGGCAGACGGATTCCGCCGGCCGGCCGGCCGGCCCACAAGCCGGCTACACTTGGTCTCCGGCGGCCACCCCGGAGAAAGGCAGACCTGTTCACCCCGGAGCCGCGGGCTGCTGCAGCGCCCTGGCCGGCGGCGGAAGGTTGACCCTGGTGGCCGGCTGGCCCCAGAGCCGGGTAAACCGCGTCACCTGCGGCCGCCCCGGAGAAGGGTAGATTTGTTCACTGCTGCGCTGCAGGCCGCTGCAGCGCCCTCCCTGCCGTCCGCAGGCGGATGCCGACGGCCGGCCGGCCAGCCCCCAAAACGGGTAGACCTGGTCTCCGGGGGCCGCCCCGGAGAAGGGTAGACCTGTTCACCAACGGGTGGCGGGCCGCTGCAGCTTCGTCCCCGCCAGCAGGAGGCAGATGCCGCCGGCCGGCCGGCCAGCCCTGTAGCTGGGTGCACCTGGTCTCTGGCGGCCGCCTAGGAGAAGAATAGACCTGTTCACCCCGGTGCCGCGGGCCGCTTCAGCTCCCGCCTCGCCGGCAGCAGGCGGATGCTTCCGGCCGGCCGGCTGGCCCCAGAGCCGGGTAGACCTGGTCTCTGGCGGCCGCCACAGAGAAGGGTAGACCTGTTCACCACCGCTCCGCGTGCCGCTGTAGCGCCCTCCCCTTCAGGCGGACGGCGGATACCCCAGGCCGGCTGGCTGTCCCCGGAGCCTGGTAGACCTGGTCTCCGGCGGCCACTACAAATAAGGGTAGACCTGTTAACCCTGGCGCAGCGGGCTGCTGCAGCGCCCTCCCCGCCGGCGGCAGGCAGATGCGAATGGCTGGCCGGCCGGCCACGGAGCCTGGTAGACCTGGTCTCCGGTGGCCGCCCCGGAGAAGGGTAGACCTGAACACCCCGGTGCTGCGGGCCGCTGCACCTCCCTCTCCACCTGTGGCAGGTGAATGCTTCGGGCTGGCCGGCCGACCCCGGAGCCGAGTAGACCTGGTCTCCGGCGGCCGACCCGGAGAAGGGTAGACCTGTTCACCCAGCGCCGCGGGCCGCTGCAGCTCCCTCCCCTTCTGGCGGAAGGCGGATGTCGCCGGCCGGCCGGCCCCGCAACCGAGTAGACCTGGTCTCCAGCGGCCGACCCAGAGTAGGGTAGACCTGTTGACCACCGCGCCGCAAGCTGCTGCAGCCCCCTCCTTTTCCGGCGGAAGGCGGATTTTGCCGGCCGGCCGGCAGGCCCCGGGGCTGGGTAGACCTGTTCTTCGGCGGCTGCCCCCGAGAAGGGTAGTTCTGTTCACCCCGGCGCCGCGTGCTGCTTCAGCGCTCTCCTCTCTGGCAGTAGGCGGATGCCGCCGGCCGGCCGGCCGGCCCGGAGCCAGGTAGACCTGGACTCCGGCAGCCGCCCCGGAGAAGGATAGACCTGTTCACCCCGGCGCCACATGCCGCTGCAGCGCCCTCCCCGCCAGCAGCAGGTGGATGCTGCCGGCCGGCCGGCCGGCCCCGGAGCCAGTTAGACCTCGTCTCCGGCGGCCGACCCAGAGAAGGGTAGACCTGTTTACCCTGGCGACGCAGGCTGTTGAAGCGCCCTCCTATCCGGCGGAAGGCGGATGCCGCCGGCTGGCCGTCCGGCCCCGGAGCTGGGTAGACCTGGTCTCCGGCGGCCGCACTGGAGAACGGTAGACCTATTCACTCCGGCGCCGTGGGCTGCTGCAGCGCCCTCCTACGCGACGGAAGGCAGATGCTGCCGGCCGGCCAGCCAGTCCCGGAGCCGGGTACAACTGGTCTCCGGCGGCCGCCCTGGAGAAGGGTAGGCCTGTTCACTCTGGCGCCGCGGGCCGCTGCAGCGCCCTCCTCTCCGGCAGAAGGCGGATGCCATCGGCCAGCCTGCCGGCCCAGGATCCGGGTAGACCTGGTCTCCGGCTGCCGACCCGTAGAAGGGTATACCTGTTCACCCCGGCGCTGTGGGCCGCTGCAGCGCCCTCCAAGCCAACGGCAGGCGGATGCCGCCTGCCGGCTGGCCGGCCCTGGAGGCAGGTAGACCTGGTCTCCGGCGGCCGCCTCGGAGAAAGGTAGACATGTTCACCCCGGCGCAGCGGGCCGCTGCAGCGCCCGCCACGCCTGCACCAGGCGGATGCCGCCGGCCGGCCGGACCCCGAGCCGGATAGATCTGGTATCCGGCGGCCGCCCCGGAGAAGCGTCGACCGGTTCACCATGGCGCCGCGGGCCGCTGCAGCGCCATCCCCGCCGGCCAGAGGAGGACACCCGCAGGCCGGCCGAGCGGACCCGGAGCCGGGTACACCTGGTCTCCGGCGGCCGCCTTGGAGAAGGGTAGACCTGTTCACCCTGGCGCCGCGGGCCGCTAAAGCGCCCTCCCTGCAGGCAAGAGGCGGATGTCGCCGGCCACCGGCCAGCTTCAAAGCCGGGAAGACCTCCTCTCCGGCGGCCGCCCCGGAGAAGGGTGGACCTGTTCACCCAGCGCCGCCGGCTGCTGTAGCTCCCTCCCCTCATGCGGCAGCAGGCGGATGCCGCCGGCCGGCCGGGAGGCCCCGGAGCAGGGAAAACCTGGTCTCCGGCGGTGGCCCCGAAAATGGTAGACCTGTTCACCCCGGTGCTGCGGGCCGCTGCAGCGCCCTCCCTGCCTGTGGCAGGCGGATGCCTCCGGCTGGCTGGCTGGCCCCGGAGCCTGGTAAACCTGGTCTCCTGCGGCCGACCCGGAGAAGGGTGTACCTGTTCACTACTGCACTGCGGGCCGCTGCAGGGTCCTCCCCTTCCGGCGGAAAGCGGATTCCGCTAGCCGGCCAGCCGGACCTGGAGCCGGCTAGAACAGGTCTCTGGCGGCCCACCCGGCGAATGGTGGACCTGTTCATCCTGGCGTCATGGGCTGCTGCAGAGCCCTCCCCGCCGGCGGCAGGCGGATGCCGATGGCCGGCCGGCCGGCCCCGGATCCGGGTAGACCTAATCTCCGGAGGCCGCCCCGGAGAAGGGTAGACCTGTTTACCCCGGCGCCGCTGGCCGCTGCAGCGTCCTCCCCGCCGGTGGCAGGGGGATGCGGCCGGCCGGCCGGCCCGCTTGGAGCTGGGTAGACCTGGTCTCTGGGGGCCGCCCTGGAGAAGAGTAGATCAATTCACTCCTGCGCCGCGGGACTCTGAAGCGCCCTTCTCTCCGGCGGTAGGTGGATGCCGCCGGCCGGACGGCTGGACCCGCAGCCAAATAGACCTGGTCTCCGGCGGCCGCTACAAATAAGGATAGAACTTTTCACTCCGGTGCCACAGGCTGCTGCAGCACCCTCCCCGGCGACGGCAGGTGGATGCCGCTGGCCGGCCGGCCTGACCCGCTGCCAAATAGACCTGGTCTCCGGCGGCTGCCTTGGGGAATGGTAGACCTGTTCACCCCGGCTCCGCGGGCTGCTGCAGCGACCTCCTCTCCGGCGGTAGGTGGATGCCGCCGGCCGCTCGGCCGGCCCCGTAGCCGGGTAGACCTGGTCTCCGGCATCCGCCTCGGGGAAGGGTAGACCTGTTCACCCCGGCACCGCGGGCTGCTGCAGCGCCCTCCTCTCTGGTAGTAGGAGGATGCCGCCGGCCGGCTGGCCGGCCTCGGAGCCAGGTAGATCTGGTCTCCGGCAGCCGCCCCGGAAAAGGGTAGACCTGTTCACCCTGGCGCCGCGGGTTGCTGCAGCGCCCTCCTCTCCGGCTGCAGGCGGATTCCGTCGACCAGCCGGATGGCCCCGGAGCAGGGTAGACCTGGTCTCTGGCGGCCGACCCGGAGTATGGTAGACCTGTTCACCCAGTGCCGCGGGCCGCTGCAGCTCCCTCCCCTATGGCAGAAGGCGGATGCCGCCGGCCGGCTTGCCGGCCGCGGAGCCGGGTAAACATGGTCTCCAGAGGCCACCCTGGGGACGGGTAGACCTGTTCACTCTGGCGCCGTGGGCCGCTGCAGCGCCCTCCTCTTCAGCGGAAGGCGGATGCCGCCGACCCGCCAGCCAGCCCTGGGTCCGGGTAGACCTGACCTCCAGCGGCCGCCCCAAAATAGGGTAGATCTGTTCACCCCGGCTCCGCGGGCCGCTGCAGCGCCCTCCCCGCAGGCGGCAGGCGGATGCCGCCGGCCGGCCGGCCGGCCCCAGGGCCGAGTAGACCTCGTCTCCGGCGGCCGACCCGGTAAAGGGTAGACCTGTTCACCCAGCGCCGCGGGCCGCTGCAGCTCCCTCCCCTTCTGGCGGAAGGCAGATGCTGCCAGCCGGCCGGCCCCGCAACCGGGTAGACCTGGTCTCCGGCGGCCGACCAAGAATAGGGTAGACCTTTTGACCACCGGGCCGCGGGCCGCTGCAGAGCCCCCTACTTTTCAAGGCGGAAGGTGGATTTTGCCGCCGGCCGGCCGGCCTCACATCCGGGTACACCTGGTCTCCGGCGGCCGCCACGAAGAAAGGTAGACCTGTTAACCCCGGCGCCACTGGCCGCTGCAGCGCCATGTCCGCCGGCGGCAGGCGGGTGTCGCTGGCCAGCCTGCAGGCCGCGGGGCTGGGTAGACCTGTTCTTCGGCGGCCGCCCTGGAGAAGGGTAGTCCTGTTCACCCCGGCGCCATGGGCTGCTGCAGCGGTCTCCTCTCTGGCGGTAGGCGGATGCCGCCGGCCGGCCGGCCTGGCCCCAGAGCCCGTAAGACCTCGTCTCCGGCGGCCGCCCCAGAGAAGGGTAGACCTGTTTACCCTGGCGACGCGGGCTGTTGAAGCGCCCTCCTATCCAGCGGAAGGCGGATGTTGCCGGCTGGCCGTCCGGCCCCGGAGCTGGGTAGACCTGGTCTCCGGCGGCCGCACTGGAGAACGGTACACCTATTCACTCCGGCGCCGTGGGCTGCTGCAGCGCCGTCCTACGCGACAGAAGGCAGATGCTGCCGGGCCGGCCAGCCAGTCCTGGAGCCGGGTAGACCTGGTCTCCGGCGGCCGCCCCGGAGAAAGGTATACCAGTTCACCCCGGCGCCGCGGGCCGCTGCAGGGCGCTCCTCTCCAGTAGCAGATGGATCCCACCGGCCGGCCGGACGGCCACACACACGGGTAGACCTGGTCGCCAGCGACCGCCCCGGAGAAGGATAGACCTGTTCAACCCGGTGCCACGGGCCGCTGCAGCACCGTCCCCGGCAGCCGCAGGTGGATGCCGCCAACCGGCCGGCCGGCCCTGGAGCCGGGTAGACCTGGTCTCCGGCAGCCGCCCCAGGGATGGAAGACCTGCTCACCCCAGCGCCGCGGCCCGCTGCAGCACCCTCCCCGCCGGTGGCAGGCAGATGCCGCCGGCCGGCCAGCCAGCCCCGGAGCCGGGTAGATCTGGTCTCCGGCGGCCGCCCTGTTGAAGGGTAGACCTGTTCACCCCGGCACCACGGGCCGCTGCAGCGCCCTCTCCACCGCAGTCATGGTGATGCCGCCGGCCGGCCGGCTGGCCCCGGAGCCGGGTAGACCTGGTCCCCGGCGGCCGCACTGGAGAAGGGTAGACCTCTTTACCACCGCGCCGCGGGCTGCTGCAGTGCCCTCCTCTCCGGTAGCAGGCGGATGCCACCGGCGGGCTGGCCGGCCCCGGAGGCGGGTAGACCTGGTCTCCGGCGGCCACCACAACGAAGGGTAGATCTGTTCACCCCGGCGCCACGGGCCGCTGCAGCGCCCTCCCCGCTGGCGGCACGTGGATGCCGCCAGCCAGCTGGCCGACCTTCGAGCCGGGTAGACTTGGTCTCTGTCGGCCGTCCCGGAGAATGGAAGTCCTGCTCAACCTGGCGTTGCGGGCCGCTGCAGCGCCCTACTCTCAAGCGTTAGGCGGATGCCGCCGGCCGGCCAGCCGGCCAGCCCCGGAGCCCCGTAGACCTGGTATTCGGCGGCTGACCCGGAGAAGGGTACACCTGTTCAACCCGGCACTGCAGGCCGCTCCAGCAACCTCCCCACCGGTGGCAGGTTGATGCCGCCGGCCGGCCGGCCAGTCCCTGAGCCGGGTAGACCTGGTCCCCTGCGGCTGCCCCAGCGAAGGGTAGACCTGTTAACTTTGGCGCTGCGGGCCTTGCAGCGCCCCCCTCTCCAGCGGAAGGTGGATGCCGCCGGACAGCCAGCCGGCCGGGTCCAGGGCCAGGTAGACCTGGTCTCCGAGGGCTGCTCCGGAGACGGGTAGACCAGTTAACCCCGGCACCGCGGGCCATTGCAGCGTCCTCCCTGCCGGCCGCAGGCAGATACCGCCGTCCGGCACTGGAGCTGGGTAGACCTGGTCTCCGGCGGCCGCCCCGGAAAAGGGTAGACCTGTGCACCCCAACGCCGCGGGCCGCTGCAGCGCCCTCCTTGCCGGCGGCAGGCGGATTCCCCAGGCCGGCCAGCTGGCCCCGGAGCCGGGTAGACCTGGTCTCCGGCGGCCGCCCCAGAGAAGGGCAGACCTGTTCACCCCGGCGCTGCGGGCCGCTTCAGCGCCCTTCCCGTTGACGGCAGGCAGATACCAATGGCCGGCCGGCCGGCCCCAGAGCCGGGTAGACCTGGTGTCCGGCTGCCGCCCAGGAGAAAAGTAGACCTTCTCACCACGGCGCCGCGGGCCGCTGCAGCGCCCTCCCCGCCGGCGGCAGACGGATGTCGCGGGTTGGCCGGCCGGAACCGAAGCCAGGTAGACCTGGTCTATGGCGGCCGCTACGGAGAAGGGTAGACCTGTTCACCCCAGAGCCGCGGGCCACTGCAGCGACCTCCCCTTCGGGCGGAAGGCGGATTCAGTCGGCCGGTGAGCCGGCCCCAGAGCCGGGTAGACTTGGTCTCCTGCGGCCGCCATGGAGAAGGATAGACCTCTTCACTCCGGCGCCGCGGGCCGCGGCAGCGCCCTCTTCGACGGCGGCAGGAGGATGTCGCCAGCCGGCCGCCAGGCCCTCAAGCCGGGTATACCTCGTCTCTGGCGGCCGCTACAAAGAAGGGTAGACCTTTTCACTCCGGCGCCAAGGGCCGCAGCATTGCCCTCCTCTTTGGCGGAAGGCGGATGCCGCCGGCCGGCCGAGCGGCCCCGAAGCCGGGTAGATCTGGTCTCCGGCGGCCGCTACAAAGAAGGGTAGACCTTTTCACTCCGTCGCCACGGGCCGCTGCAGCGGACGCTCCACAGGCGGCAGGCGGATGGTGCTGTCCGGCCGGCAGGTCACGGAGCCAGGTAGACTTAGGCTCCTGCGGCCGCCACGGAGAAGGGTAGACCTGTTCAACCTGGCGCTGCAGGCCGCTGCAGCGCCCTCCCTTCCGGCGGAAGGCGGAGTCAGCCGGCCGGCCAGCCGGCCCTGGAGCCGGGTAGACCTGGTCTCTGGCTGCCGCTACAAAGAAGGGTAGACCTTTTTTCTCCTTCGCCACGGGCCGCTGCAGTGGCCTCACACCAGGGGGCAGGCAGATGGTGCCGTCCGGCCGGCAGGCTACGGGGCCAGGTAGACTTGGTCTCCTGCGGCCGCCCCGGAGAAGGGTAGACCTGTCACCCAGGCGCCGCGGGCCGCTGCAGTGCCCTCCCCGCCGGCAGCAGGCAGATGCTGCAGGCCAGCCGCAGGCCAAGGGTCCATGTAGATCTGGTCTACGGCTGCCGCCCAGGAAGAAACTGGACCTGTTCACCCCGGCGCCGCGGGCCGCTGCAGCGCCCTCCTCGCAGGCGGCAGACAAATGCCAATGGCCGTCCGAGCGGCCCCGGAGCCGGGTAGACCTGGTCTCCGGCGGCTGCCTTGGAGAAGGGTAGACCTGTTCACTCCGGCATGGCGGGCCGCTGCAGCGCCCTCCTCTCCGGCGGAAGGTGGATGCCGCCGGCTGGCCGGCCGGCCGCGGAGCCGGGTAGACCTTGTCTCCGGCGGTCGCCCAAGAGAAGGGTAGACTGGTTCACCCCGGGCCGCGGGCCACTGCAGCCCCCTCGCCGACGGCTGCAGGTGGACCCCGCCGGCCGGCCGGCCCCACAGCCGGGTAGACCTGGTCTCCGGCGGCCGCCCTGGAGAAGGGTAGACCTGTTCACTCCGGCGCCACGGGCCGCTACAGCGCCCTCCCGCCGGCGGCAGGTGGATGCCGGTGGCCGGCCGGTCAGTCCTGGAACCGGGTAGACATGGTCTCTTGCGGCCGCCCAGGGAAGGGCAGACCTGTTATCCCGGCGCCGCGGGTCGCTTTAGCGACCTTCCCGCTGGCGGCAGGCATATGCCAATGGCCGGCCGGCCGGCCCGGAACCGGTAGACCTGGTCTCTGGCTGCCGCCCGGAGAAGGGTGGTGCCACTG